>NIVC01003097.1:0-119563 GCA_002269645.1 Macrostomum lignano | reverse complement strand
GTTACTTCTGTCTTAGTGTAAGTCTTTGGGTAGCGTTCTGATAGCGTTCTGGTAGCGTTCTTAGTATACTTTTAGTATAGCATTTTGCAGCCCATTTGGGCCTACGTGCATTAAATTTAATCCAAGATAGGTTTGCCACCGTAACGGAGCTTTTGTCTATGGTAGCAAGGCTGGCACAGAGAGGCATTTAATTTGGTCCAACAAGCATCAACTTGGTCCATAGCTTCATTTGCAACTGCTGCGGGGAGCAAGATCAGCCCCAGTATTGTGGACCATTTGCTAGGCTGTCGAACCATTGGCTTGTGATCAAAGCTCTCGACAGAGGTGAACACCCAAAGGACATTGCAAGATTGTGAATGTAAAGGAAAAGATTGTTTACAGCATCCAGCATCCAGCATTACAGCGCGTTGAAACCACTGCCGGCAGAGATTGTCTGCGAAAGGGTGGCAATTGCGGGATCGCCAAGGCTCGAAACTTCGACGAAAGCCTCCAGTCCAACTGCTACTCGATGCAGTTAAGACGAACCCTTTGTTGACGATGCAGAAAAGCAGCAGAGTTGGTCAAGGAACAGCTCCAGTTGGTTATCAGATTTCGGCTATCGCAGAGCTCTGGGAAAGCGACTGAAAATTGCTGGTAGATCCGCTGACATTCCAGCGGTGCGCAACAACCCACAGACGGTTGCGAGGGGGCAGGAGTTTTCCAAATGGCTCACGAGCGTTTAGACCAAATTGATGCTTGTTGGACTAAATTAAATGCAGCTGTGCCAGCCTTTCTACCATAGACAAAGGCTCCATTACATTAGTAAACCTATCTTGGATTAAATTCAATGCGCATAGGCCCAAATGGGCTGCAAAAAGCTATAGTGTTTTCGGCATAGATCTGGTAGCGTCTCTGTATAAGTCTAGTAGCGTCTATGTACTTCTGGCCTGAGTGGGCTTACTGCAGCTGGTATATGTACTATTTTCCAGTCTGGGCTTTACCGAGATAGAGGGTCACGGCGTTTGCTTTTAGCATGTACTTCTAATGCATGTACTCCCTTTGCATATACTCCTGATTTCTTTAGGGAGTTTCTCCGAATACTTCTTAGCACTTATTACTGCAAAATGATTGATACTTTATGAATCTGAGAACGATTCTTAGTGAACGCATTTTTAAGCTTATAGCTAGCGAAAGATGTAGCGAGCAACTCTAGCTGGTTGTTGCGAGTGTTAGTTAGCCACTCAAAAAGGTGAAGAAATAGAATGTGCCTGTGCCTGTATTTTTATTGTCTGGTAGAACACGGAGTTCCGGTTCACTGAGTGCGCGTTGGGATGTGTTCGAGCAGAGGGAAGTGGATAGGCTGGGTGGGGGTCACGGAGTGCAAACTAGGTACCCGAACTGCCTGCCTGCGCATGCTACATCCCTCGTCTGGTGGATTGGAACCCGGGGTGGGGTTGGGTACAACGTTGGGTCATGTTACGCGCGATCGAGCAATCAGTATCAGTCATTAGAGTCAATGATCAGTCCTTGCTGCTGTTCCGCCAGCTGTCAGATGTCCAGAGCCTTTCGCCGGTCGCCCTCTTCGTAGCGTTTCGGCGTCTCCTTGGCCTGTCAGAGGTGCGGCCTGTTGGCGAGAGGGACGTCCTGGTTGCCGGTTGGCTCGGGCGGGCCGGTTGGTTCATCCGGCCGGCTGTCCTGTCCGCTGTCGCATTCTCCGGGGTCACCCGGCCACTCGTCGGCTGCCTGGGAGACTCGCTTGACGTGGCTGGCGTGCCTGGAGCACCTCTGGCCGGCCCGTTGGAGCTGCAGGGTGTTGCCGCGGACTTCTGTCACGGTCCATGGCGAGGCCTCGAAGAAGGGGTCGGTCTTGCTGCGGTTGGTGAGCCGGCGGAGTACGAGGTCGCCTACGGTGATCTGGTGGTCGGTGGCGCCCCTCTTGCTGTCGGCGAAGGCCTTCATCCGCTCCTTCGCCCTGGAGTCGTGGCCGCGGACGGTCTGTCGCCTGGCGTCAACCGGCCGGGAGTGGCGCAAGCTGGGGATCGTGTCGTTGAGCTGTCGGCCGAATAGCAGGTCGGCTGGGGCCATGCCGGTTGCTGCGTGCGGTGTTCGCCGGTATGCAGCCAGGTAGTCGTCCAGTGCCGCCTGCCAGTTGCTGCCTTCCAGAATCGCCGCTCTGATTGCCTTATTGAGGCCTCGGTTGCATCGCTCTACGAGTCCGTTCGCTTGGGGATGCAGCGGCGTAGTCCGATGGTGGTGGACGCCCTGGCTGCGCAGGAAGGCGTTGAATTCTGCGGACGAGAATGGCGGGCCGTCGTCGGTGGTGATCTTGACTGGCTGGCCGAACGTGCTGAACCACTGGCGGAGGGTTCGGATGACCGGAGCTGCCGCTGTCGACCCCGACATCGTCTGTACCAGTGGGAAACGTGAAAAATAGTCGGTGCACACCAGCAGCATGTGGCCTCTGATCTGTCCCAGGAAGTCCAGGCCCAGCTCTAGCCACGGCCCCTGCGGCAGCTCAGTCGGCTGAAGTGGGGCTGCCTTCAATTCGGCTGTGTTCGTGCAGGCCTTGCAGAGTTTACGAAGTTCTCGACGGAGGCCCGTATTGAGGGCCACCAGACCTTTGTCTGGAGGCGTGCCAATGTTTTCTGGACACCCAGGTGGCCTTGGTGCGCCAGCTGCAGGCAGCGGTAGCGCAGAATGGCAGGAACGACGATTTGGTGCCCTTTGAGCAGGAGTCCGTCGTGTTGTGAGAGCTCGTGCCGCATGCCGTGCAGGCTGTGCGCGTCGTCGCTATCGAGTTGCCACCGATGGAACCGGAGCCCGGATACGGCGGCTTGGATCGCCTTGTCGCCTACTGCGGCAACCTTGATCGTTTCGAGGCTGATGCTGTTCGGTGCTGCTGCCTGTGCTGTCATTGCGATGTAGGCCGTGTCGAGATCCTCACCCTGGTTGTTCGGCGGTGTTGGACGTGGCTGGCGGCTCAGGACATCTGCCGGGTTGTCTGCGCCCGGCTGGTAGGTGACTTCGAAGTGGAGATCCTGCAGCCGAAGTGCCATGCGCTCGATCCGTGGCGGGGGCCGCGAGCCGGGGCTGAGCAGGCTGACCAGCGGCTTGTGGTCGGTGATGACCTTGAACTTTGGGCAGCCGCTAAGGTAGTGGTGGAACTTGAGGCACCCGAATTTGACGGCCAGCGCCTCCCTCTCTGTTTGCGAGTAGCGCTGCTCGTGTCACTGAGGCTGCGGCTGGCGTAGGCGATTGGCCTGGTGAGGCCGCCAGGTTGCACCTGGGCGAGGATCGCCCCGAGGCCGGTCGGGCTGGCGTCGACGATCAGCCTGGTCTCGCAGTTCTTGTTGAAGAAGGCAAGCGTGGTGCTGTGAGCGATCGACTGCTTGATTGTCTGAAAGGCTGAGGCTTGCTGTGGGCCCCACGACCATTTCACGTTCTTCTTGGTCAGCTCTCGAAGTGGCCTCGCTTTGTCGGCGAGGTTTGGGATGAAGCGGGCTACGAATGTGACGAGTCCGAGAAAGGACCGCACCTCCGTTGCATTTTCTGGTCGCTTGAAGTTGGCCACAGCTTCCAGCTTTTCCTCGGTCGGTTGGATTCCGGCCGCCGAGAGGCGCATGGCCAGGAAGTCGGCCTGCTGGGTTGCAATGCGGCATTTGCGGGGGTTCAGAGTCACGTTGTGTTGACGCAGCCTGTCAAGGCAGTTGCGCAGCCTCTCGTTGTGTTCCTTTATGGTGCTGGCGAAGATAATGATATCGTCATGGACCCACCGCACGCCTCTCAAACCGCTCAGGATAGATGTCATGACGCGCTGTAGGATTTCAGATGCTGAGGTAAATCCCATGCAAAGGCGCTTGAGGCGGAGCAGGCCCAGAGGCGTTGAGAAAGTGAGCAGCTGCCGGGACTCCTCGCTGACCTCGATCTGGTGGAAGGCCTTGGCAACGTCTAGTTCGGAGAAATAGGTGGAGCCGGCCATCTCGTCGGTGACTTCTTCGAATGTCGGTATTGGCTGCTTTTCTGGAATGACGTACTTATTGACGTCCCTCAGGTCCTGCGTGATGCGGATTTCGCCTGGCGAGGCCTTTGGAACGACCACCATGCGTGAACTCCAAGCGCTGGGCCCCGTCACTCGCTCCAGGATGCCGGCTGCTAGCTGGCCCTTCAGCTCCTTTTCCACGGCGGTTCGAAGATGCACCGGAACTCGAGACGGAGGGTGGCAGACTGGCAGCGCTTCTTCCTTCAGCTGGATGCTGACTGAGACGCCCTTGATGCAGCCGATTCCTTGAAAGCTGTCGCTGAACTCCTTCATGATCGATGACAGTCGCAAGTCTTGCGGAAGGTGCAGGTCGTTAACCGTTGGTGTCAGTCCGGCGGTGAGAGCTGTCTCGGCCTGCGGTCCGACCCTCAGCATCCCCATCTGCGTGCTTGTCTCGCGGCCTAGGATGGTGATGCAGTCCTCTCTGATGACGATGAAGCGCACTCTCTCCGAGTTGCCGTTGATCTTCGTCTGCAGAGTGATCTGGCCAGCGGGTGTCAGGGGCCTCAATGCTCCGAGAGGATAGACCCTCGTGTGCGTGGGCTGAAGCGCCCGCTCGAGTGCTCCCGTTAGATGAATGGTCCGCTGGCTGAGCACGTTGCAGCTCGCACCGCTGTCGATCAGGACGGGTACGTTCGCGCCGTTGATGACCGCTTTGAAGGTGGCGCTTTTGCGGCTGGGGTCGAGGCTGGAGAATACCGCCTCCGCCAGGTGCGCCACTGCTGGTTCCTCTGGCTCAGGCTCTGCCATGTTAATGCGTGCGCGGCCGCTTAGGCAGGCCTTCGCCAGGTGGTGCAGCTTGCCGCAGTTACTGCAGCGCTTGCCTTGGGCCCGGTTGCAAGTGCGGTGGCCGGGCTCTCCGCACCGCAGGCATTTGTCGGCCGGGCTGGCTGGCGGGCGCCTGGTGGGGCGCTTGTCGCGTGCCGCATGCACTTCTTCAGCTGGTCCGGCTGCCGAGCGCTCCATGATTGCCGCTTGCTGGCTGGCTGCTTCGTTTGTTCTCGCCAGCTGGAGGGCATCGGGGAGGCTGATGTTGGGCACGTTGAGCAGCCGCTTTCGGAGGGATTCATTGCGGCAGCAGGCGGCACTGGCGGAATTGGTACCGGGTGAATACCACATCAAGCGTTTGCTGCTCCGGCTGGTCAGTGGCGGGACGCGTCTGTGAGATCTCTTTAAAGATGTCTGCAACCTCTTTTCCCGCGGTATACAGGAGGATTTCCTGCTTCTGGGCGTCGTCCGAAATTCCTGATGCTGCCAAGAATCGCTTTAGTGTGGTGGCCCACTCTGTCCAGCGCTTGCTGACGGTGTGGGGGTCCGCGCTAATGCTGAATGCGGATGGCGGCTGTAGCTGTAGTAGCGCCATTGGGTTCTGGCTTGTGACGCCAATGTAGCGAGCAACTCTAGCTGGTTGTTGCGAGTGTTAGTTAGCCACTCAAAAAGGTGAAGAAATAGAATGTGGCTGTGCCTGTATTTTTATTGTCTGGTAGAACACAGATTTCCGGTTCACTGAGTGCGCGTTGGGATGTGCTCGAGCAGAGGGAAGTGGATAGGCTGGGTGGGGGTCAGGGAGTGCAAACTAGGTACCCGAACTGCCTGCCTGCGCATGCTACAAAAGAGTTGGTCTCTTCTCCTCAAACTCCGCTTCTACTATACTAGATTGGACTATACTAGAATACTAGATTGATCGTGTATATTTAAAACCAACATCGAATTTTAAGAATATTTTGCAATATTTTACGCGTAAATTTAAAACTAGCCTTTCTAAGAATATAACCACTTGTACTTATGTATTCTCTCTATATAAATATTGGAATATTATCTGTACGTAGCAGCATTCTCATTCTAGAAATTTTCGCGATAAACAAATTTTAAATATACAAGCCTTTTCTTACTCGTAATTCCAGAACATTCTTTCTTCTGAAATAATATTTTTTTGATGGCAAAGCTATAAATATACATGTAGAAAATATAATAGATCCATTGTGCCACTATTATTTAACACCGCTACACAGACATAGCAACCTCGAAAACGAAGCGAAAATTTATTCAGATTTTAAAAAGTCATTAGAATTATAAAAAGCATAGCAGAGTCAGAAAATTTTTACATTCCAACACTGATTTAAAAGTCTACTGCCGAAGCTACAAGCTATTACAGCGGTAGGCAATACCCACGGGCAACCAGTAAGACTTCTTCAACTAGGCCTATGTAACACCTTGAATGTACTTTTTAATTGAGAAATCAAATAATCTATTGATTAATGCTGAAAATTTGTTGCATTCTTTGTTTTGTGTTGTTAACAATTACTTATGAATAATCGCGACAAAAATTTTGAAATCCAGCTTTCCATAAAATAAACTATGCATAAATCGATACACGCTATACACGAATGCAATCGATAATCAAGTATACAGCATCATTTATTGCACCGAACTTACCGAAGTAATGGAACCATACCAGTAAAGCAATACCAGTAAAGTTTTTTAAAATAGCTACTTGCCTAAATACTTAATTGCCTATAAAAATATTTACACTCAGTGACTCAAATATGCATATTTTGAATCAGTGAATGAGTCCGACCGCCGACCCTACTTGACTAAAGCCTGTACACTAGACTGGATTATATACTAATATCGGATACTAAACATATAAATTTAAAACCATATTTAGTAATGCTATACAGTTTATATTATTTGTACTATTTAGTATTTGTTTTATTTGTACTTGTATCATTTTTTCCACTCTTCCAGCAAACAAGTATTCTGCAAATGTAAGCTGAAGCACTGTATACTTTCGGTTAATGATCATTTGTAATAGTAGCATTAAAATGATCGTCTTCCAAAATTGAAGTGGGTAGCATGGTGCACCTTTTGCTTTGTAACCCCTCTCTTTAAATTCTCTTTGCACTATGTATAAGAGTGGAAGTGGGGGCCTCTATGGAAGTAGAGGCCTCTTGAGTGAGACGCTAGAGACAAGAAGTGCTGTAGTTTTGGAATGCAATCATTTTAAGACAGTTTTTATATTTAAATGATCATCTTACAATCTTGAATTAGTATATAAATAAGGTGCTCATTTATAAAAAAAAGATGGATGGTTCCATGACTGCTTATAAGCTACATTGACAAGAAGTGCTATAGTTTCAAAACACAATAATTTTAAGGCATTTTTCATATTTAAATGATTGTCATCCAAAATAGATATAATACATAAGGGGCTAATTAATATAAAATAGAATCATTTGTTCCATGAAAGTTAGAATCTTCTATTTCTAGAAACAGTTTGTTATAATGTTCTAAGAACTTCCAAGTTTTATTTATTTAAAACAATTTTTAAGGTGATTGTCACTTCACTCTGTGATTATCATCCAAAATATTGCCAAACTTTTAAATACTTTTATCTATTCAAGGTGGCTATTTTGATATATGACCATTCTGATTTGATTTATAACCATTTACCATTTTGATGTGGCCATTTTGTGTGTAGCCATTTTGATATATATTCTTCTTTGAAACTCAAATGTGGATACAAAATTAGTATTAGAAAATCTAAATATACTAAATCTCTAATATTTGTTTGTTTGTATGTTCATTTGTATACTAAAAATGGTCTGTCAATAAGTAAGCATGTATGTGATCAATCTAGAAAAATTTCATTATAATTCTATATTTTTTAATATATACATACTACATGATCTGAGATATTATAAATGTGATGTTGCACAAGTTACTTTTGTTTAAAACAATAATATAATATCAACATTGTTAGTCTAGGCAAAACTAAGTCAAGTCATGTTTGCAATCAAAGTAGAAAAGATACATGAACAGAACTATACCAAAGTGATAAATGTATTTATTTAACTGCATGACATGAAACCACAAACAACAATAGACAAACACTATCTAATTGGCAGGGGGTTAAAACCATGTACACTGGCAAGCACCAATGTATAAATGGATAGAGATAAAGCAATAGCACACAAGATTGATTAGTCATGGGAGAGAGAGTGAAAGGGATAGCAAAATAACATGAAATCCAAAGTTCAATCCCCACAAATATCATGTTCTAAAACAATTAATTAAAAATGTGCCATTTGCTAGATTGTTTAGTTAGAGGCAAGGGGCTATATTATATATCTTGGTACACTTTACATGTATATCTTGGTTTATGTATGACACTTTGTAACATTGTCACAACTGGTAAGAGGTATTATTGCCCATTCCACTAACTCTCCAAAGCAAGCAAGCATGCAATGCATGGATGGATGGATACATATGCAGTCATAAACATAGGCATACATACTGGAATGTACAATAGCCTTAACTTTATTTATTGTTAGAAACATACACTTCATTGTGCCTTGAAAGTTGGCCTTCAAGGGTGTTAATTGCACAAGGAGACCCAAGCTGAGATTCCAATTTACCCCAAATTAATGTGACTACACTTTGATTGCATACCAGACCACTGGGCTATGGCTTCCTTGCTAACTTATTTATTAGGCAAATAATTTTTCCCCTTTACATTGTAGCATGCTTTACATATTAAGTATTTTAAGTAATATTAAAAACCAACAAAGCAAAAGGTCTAGAAGTACACTCATATGTAGATATTGCATTTGATTTTATATACTTTCTCAAACTCAAACTATGAATTATTGCTTTCTGAATTTTAGCTAGATGAAAGCAGCCATGGCGCCTGACTTAGCCAGCCAGCCTGGCATATAGAAGTCAGCTGATAGTCAGCTAATAGCATTGTCAGCAACTGTCACTGTCTCCCATAGTAGAAATGGGCTGCTCATACTCCAAGCGAGCTCCAGCAGGCAGCTCAGAACGCTGCCGGATGCTCTCCGTGTCTGGAGTAGTGCAAGCCCATAGGCACAACAATCACATAGTGGAAGAGCTCACCGAGGAGCAGATGGAAGAGCTGTGGCCAAAGTTCATTCAGGACATGGACATCACGGCCGACAAGGCTCAGGATTTGGCCGCCTTGGACACGGATAAGAAGTTGCAAGCGCTGCAGAATTGGCTCAGCTCCAAGCAGCCGGGTGAGGCCACGTCAACAGCCGGTTACTATGTGGCCCAGCTGCGCGGCCTTCGCGCCGGTGGCGGTGGTGGCGGCGGCGGCAACGGGCGCTGCTGCGAGCGTCAAGATTTGTTGAAAGGCTTGGAAAACTGCCTCAGATCGTATTCTGTACAGTGAGTGTCAATCGCATTAAAGTGCAGCTCTTCCAACAGTGTCAAAGAATGTATTTAACAATTATTTGATTTTAAATTTGCTTCTGTAATAATCCTAGGTGGTTAGAAGAATTCATGGACTGCGGCGGGCTCGACTTACTGTTAGATTATTTAAGCAGAGCGTTGGACAGCCTCATTAGGTAAGACTGCTATTCGAAAGTTTTTGTTTGTTTATCTGTTTGTTGTTTGGTTTGCGTTAACTGATCCTCTGTTGTAGCTTCAGTGGGTACCGCTATTCATTCCCTCAGTAGCTTCAGTGGTCACCGCTATCCATTCCCTCAGTAGCTTCAGTGGGTACCGCTATCCATTCCCTCAGTAGCTTCAGTGGTCACCGCTATCCATTCCTTCAGTAGCTTCAGTGGGTACCGCTATCCATTCCCTCAGTAGCTTCAGTGTGTACCGCTATCCTTTTCCTTCAGTAGCTTCAGTGGGTACCGCTATCCATTCCCCCAATAGCTTCAGTGGGTACCGCTATCCATTCCCCCTGTAGCTTCAGTGGGTACCGCTATTCATTCCCTCAGTAGCTTCAGTGGTCACCGCTATCCATTCCCTCAGTATCTTCAGTGGGTACCGCTATCCATTCCCTCAGTAACTTCAGTGTGTACCGCTATCCTTTTCCTTCAGTAGCTTCAGTGGGTACCGCTATCCATTCCCCCAATAGCTTCAGTGGGTACCGCTATCCATTCCCCCTGTAGCTTCAGTGGGCACCGCTATCCATTCCCTCAGTAGCTTCAGTGGGCACCGCTATCCATTCCCTCAGTAGCTTCAGTGGGTACCGCTATCCATTCCCCCAATAGCTTCAGTGGGTACCGCTATCCATTCCCCCTGTAGCTTCAGTGGGTACCGCTATCCATTCCCTCAGTAGCTTCAGTGGGTACCGCTATCCATTCCCCAGTAGCTTCAGTGGGCACCGCTATCCATTCCCTCAGTAGCTTCAGTGGGCACCGCTATCCATTCCCTCAGTAGCTTCAGTGGGCACCGCTATCCATTCCCTCAGTAGCTTCAGTGGGCACCGCTATCCATTCCCTCAGTAGCTTCAGTGGTCACCGCTATCCATTCCCTCAGTAGCTTCAGTGGGCACCGCTATCCATTCCCTCAGTAGCTTCAGTGGTCACCGCTATCCATTCCCTCAGTAGCTTCAGTGGTCACCGCTATCCATTCCCTCAGTAGCTTCAGTGGGCACCGCTATCCATTCCCTCAGTAGCTTCAGTGGGCACCGCTATCCATTCCCTCAGTAGCTTCAGTGGTCACCGCTATCCATTCCCTCAGTAGCTTCAGTGGGCACCGCTATCCATTCCCTCAGTAGCTTCAGTGGGTTACCACTATCCATTCCCTCAGTAGCTTCAGTGGGCACCGCTATCCATTCCCTCAGTAGCTTCAGTGGGCACCGCTATCCATTCCCTCAGTAGCTTCAGTGGGCACCGCTATCCATTCCCTCAGTAGCTTCAGTGGGCACCGCTATCCATTCCCTCAGTAGCTTCAGTGGGCACCGCTATCCATTCCCTCAGTAGCTTCAGTGGGCACCGCTATCCATTCCCTCAGTAGCTTCAGTGGTCACCGCTATCCATTCCCTCAGTAGCTTCAGTGGGCACCGCTATCCATTCCCTCAGTAGCTTCAGTGGGTTACCACTATCCATTCCCTCAGTAGCTTCAGTGGGCACCGCTATCCATTCCCTCAGTAGCTTCAGTGGGCACCGCTATCCATTCCCTCAGTAGCTTCAGTGGGCACCGCTATCCTTTCCCTCAGTAGCTTCAGTGGGCACCGCTATCCATTCCCTCAGTAGCTTCAGTGGGCACCGCTATCCATTCCCTCAGTAGCTTCAGTGGGCACCGCTATCCATTCCCTCAGTAGCTTCAGTGGGCACCGCTATCCATTCCCTCAGTAGCTTCAGTGGGCACCGCTATCCATTCCCTCAGTAGCTTCAGTGGGCACCGCTATCCATTCCCTCAGTAGCTTCAGTGGGCACCGCTATCCATTCCCTCAGTAGCTTCAGTGGTCACCGCTATCCATTCCCTCAGTAGCTTCAGTGGGCACCGCTATCCATTCCCTCAGTAGCTTCAGTGGGTTACCACTATCCATTCCCTCAGTAGCTTCAGTGGGCACCGCTATCCATTCCCTCAGTAGCTTCAGTGGGCACCGCTATCCATTCCCTCAGTAGCTTCAGTGGGCACCGCTATCCATTCCCTCAGTAGCTTCAGTGGGCACCGCTATCCATTCCCTCAGTAGCTTCAGTGGGCACCGCTATCCATTCCCTCAGTAGCTTCAGTGGGCACCGCTATCCATTCCCTCAGTAGCTTCAGTGGGCACCGCTATCCATTCCCTCAGTAGCTTCAGTGGGCACCGCTATCCATTCCCTCAGTAGCTTCAGTGGGCACCGCTATCCATTCCCTCAGTAGCTTCAGTGGGCACCGCTATCCATTCCCTCAGTAGCTTCAGTGGGTACCGCTATCCATTCCCTCAGTAGCTTCAGTGGGCACCGCTATCCATTCCCTCAGTAGCTTCAGTGGGCACCGCTATCCATTCCCTCAGTAGCTTCAGTGGGCACCGCTATCCATTCCCTCAGTAGCTTCAGTGGTCACCGCTATCCATTCCCTCAGTAGCTTCAGTGGGCACCGCTATCCATTCCCTCAGTAGCTTCAGTGGGTTACCACTATCCATTCCCTCAGTAGCTTCAGTGGGCACCGCTATCCATTCCCTCAGTAGCTTCAGTGGGCACCGCTATCCATTCCCTCAGTAGCTTCAGTGGGCACCGCTATCCATTCCCTCAGTAGCTTCAGTGGGCACCGCTATCCATTCCCTCAGTAGCTTCAGTGGGCACCGCTATCCATTCCCTCAGTAGCTTCAGTGGGCACCGCTATCCATTCCCTCAGTAGCTTCAGTGGGTTACCACTATCCATTCCCTCAGTAGCTTCAGTGGGCACCGCTATCCATTCCCTCAGTAGTTTCAGTGGGCACCGCTATCCATTCCCTCAGTAGCTTCAGTGGGCACCGCTATCCATTCCCTCAGTAGCTTCAGTGGGCACCGCTATCCATTCCCTCAGTAGCTTCAGTGGGCACCGCTATCCATTCCCTCAGTAGCTTCAGTGGGCACCGCTATCCATTCCCTCAGTAGCTTCAGTGGGCACCGCTATCCATTCCCTCAGTAGCTTCAGTGGGTTACCACTATCCATTCCCTCAGTAGCTTCAGTGGGCACCGCTATCCATTCCCTCAGTAGCTTCAGTGGGTACCGCTATCCATTCCCCCAGTAGTTTCAGTGGGTAACCGTTACTCTCTACCTTTAGCTTAATCACAAGTTCCTCTTTCATTAATTAGTTATTGTCAACTGCCAAGGCTGAGCAATCAATATTATTTGCATAGAAGCCACTCCGACTGTGCTTAAACCTCGTTACAAATAAATAACGCACAGGTGGTGCAGCTGTAGCAGGGCTATAGCTGTGTCGCAATCAGTCGACACTTTGTCGTACTCGTGAGTTTAAATTGCTCAAACAATCTGATGTGTGTATTGCAGTACGTGCAGTGGAATTAGCTATAAGCACTTGGTTTTCGCTATTATTAATTATTTTCGCGATCAAATGTCTGTGTGAAAGCATCATTTTGGCTACTAAAAAAGTTGCTAGCTATTTTGGGTTCAACTAATCTGCGCTCAAAATGGTAGAGCTGTTTTGCTACACTCCGCTAATTAATATAATTTGCGCATGTATTATACATTTTTATTGTTGAGTTGCTGTGTTTGGAGCTAGCTTGCTTTTATTGCAGTTGAAAGCAAGAACGATTTTTGTGCCAAGTGACCTTTGTTTGGTATGGGCATCTCAGCTGGGTATCTAAGCTTTGATATATCACAGCTTTAGTGGGGATCTAAGCTTTGATATATCACAGCTTTAGTGGGTATCTCAGCTTTGATATATCACAGCTTCAGTGGGTATCTCAGTTCTCATCTATCAGTTTCAGTGGGTATCTCAGCTCTCATGTATCAGTTTCAGTGGGTATCTCAGCTCTCATGTATCAGTTTCACTGGGTATCTCAGCTCTCATATATCAGCTTCACTGGTTATCTCAGCTCTCATATATCAGCTTCACTGGTTATCTCAGCTCTCGTATATCAGCTTCACTGGTTATCTCAGCTCTCATATATCAGCTTCACTGGTTATCTCAGCTCTCATATATCAGCTTCACTGGTTATCTCAGCTCTCATATATCAGCTTCACTGGTTATCTCAGCTCTCATATATCAGCTTCACTGGTTATCTCAGCTCTCATATATCACAGTTTCACTGGTTATCTCAGCTCTCATATATCAGCTTCACTGGTTATCTCAGCTCTCATATATCACAGCTTCACTGGTTATCTCAGCTCTCATATATCACAGCTTCACTGGTTATCTCAGCTCTCATATATCAGCTTCACTGGTTATCTCAGCTCTCATATATCACAGCTTCACTGGTTATCTCAGCTCTCATATATCAGCTTCACTGGTTATCTCAGCTCTCATATATCACAGCTTCACTGGTTATCTCAGCTCTCATATATCACAGCTTCACTGGTTATCTCAGCTCTCATATATCAGCTTCACTGGTTATCTCAGCTCTCATATATCACAGTTTCACTGGTTATCTCAGCTCTCATATATCAGTTTCACTGGGTACCACATTTTTTCTATTCAATGCTACAGCTTAGTTGATTTTCAAGTTGGCTCACTGTTACAATCCAACCAATGGACAGCATTACCTTGTCTTTGTGGATGCAGTTTAAGCGCAAAAACTTGTTAATGAACGGAGCAGCACATGCTATAGATAGACAAATGATGATACCTGTCCTGCATATGCCGATAATTCTGTGCCTTCGGTCACTGTGCATGACTAATGTAAGCCAAGTACGTCCCAACTGTGGTTTTCCATTACAGGCATCTTTCTATAAGCCAATATGTAA
Source organism: Macrostomum lignano (assembly GCA_002269645.1). NCBI lineage: Eukaryota > Metazoa > Platyhelminthes > Macrostomidae > Macrostomum > Macrostomum lignano. Next base: position 105,390 of record NIVC01003097.1, on the reverse strand, counting down.
AGCAGCTTTATCCTAGACTACAGTTCGCCTTTCCTTAGTATGATAAAAGAAAGAAGTGTAGATACGAGCTAGATAAGGGAAACCTGCAAACTGGAAAGTTCGGCAAAAGAAAGTAAGCGCTAGTTTTGTAAAAGATTGCCCGTTCGTTTCGTAAAGCAGTTTTTAGCACGGGGACAGACGCGGATATAATGTATTACAAGGGGAAGGAGGGGGAAGGATAAGTTTTAGCGGGACAGACAGATAGATAGAGGATGGAGCGACCTGCGTGCACTTGAATTACACCAACCTCCAGTCATACTGAGGCTGTTAGGGAATATCCATGGTTTTATAGGTATCCATAGTTCGCAGAGTTCATATCTCAGAGTTTTAATCCAATTTTGCTGTAATACTGAATGTAGGCATGGAATTATTGATGCTACACTCTAACTTGATATAAAATATTTCTATTGACGAGACTATAGATTATATTTTGGCATAATGGTACCGACCTATGCGTTCGAATCGTATAGGTCTTTTTATAAACATTACCTGGTTTATCAGGCAGAGAGGTCGAGAAAATGTGTATGGAATTTTTTGTATGCGCTTAAGTACGCAGATGTTAGGCAATTACTAAGAGTGCACTTCAGGATCATGGGTGTTAGATAAGAGTGCACTTCAGGATCAAATGTGTTAGATAAGAGTTCACTTCAGGATCATGGGTGTTAGATAAGTGTGCACTTCAGGATCATGGGTGTTAGATAAGTGTGCACTTCAGGATCATATGTGTTAGATAAGAGTGCACTTCAGGATCATGAGTGTTAGATAAGAGTGCACTTCAGGATCATGGGTGTTAGATAAGAGTGCACTTCAGGATCATATGTGTTAGATAAGTGTGCACTTCAGGATCATGGGTGTTAGATAAGTGTGCACTTCAGGATCATGTGTTAGATAAGAGTGCACTTCAGGATCATGAGTGTTAGATAAGAGTGCACTTCAGGATCATATGTGTTAGATAAGTGTGCACTTCAGGATCATGGGTGTTAGATAAGAGTGCACTTCAGGATCACGGGTGTTAGATAAGCGTTCACTTCAGGATCATGGGTGTTAGATAAGAGTGTGCTCCAGGATCATGAGTGTTAGATAAGAGTGCACTGCAGGATCATGGGTGTTAGATAAGCGTTCACTTCAGGATCATGGGTGTTAGATAAGTGTGCACTTCAGGATCATGGGTGTTAAATAAGAGTGCACTTCAGGATCATGGGTGTTAGATAAGTGTGCACTTCAGGATCATGGGTGTTAGATAAGTGTGCACTTCAGGATCATGAGTGTTAGATAAGAGTGCACTTCAGGATCAAATGTGTTAGATAAGAGTGCACTTCAGGATCATGGGTGTTAGATAAGTGTGCACTTCAGGATCATGGGTGTTAGATAAGTGTGCACCTCAGGATCATGGGTGTTAGATAAGTGTGCACTTCAGGATCATGGGTGTTAGATAAGCGTTCACTTCAGGATCATGAGTGTTAGATAAGAGTGCACTTCAGGATCATATGTGTTAGATAAGTGTGCACTTCAGGATCATGGGTGTTAGATAAGAGTGCACTTCAGGATCACGGGTGTTAGATAAGCGTTCACTTCAGGATCATGGGTGTTAGATAAGAGTGTACTTCAGGATCATGAGTGTTAGATAAGAGTGCACTGCAGGATCATGGGTGTTAGATAAGAGTGCACCTCAGGATCATGAGTGTTAGATAAGAGTGCACTTCAGGATCATGGGTGTTAGATAAGCGTTCACTTCAGGATCATATGTGTTAGATAAGAGTGCACTTCAGGATCATGGGTGTTACATAAGAGTGTACGTCAGGTTCATGAGTGTTAGATAAGCGTGTATTTCAGGATCATGGGTGTTAGATAAGAGTGTACTTCAGGATCATGGGTGTTAGATAAGCGTTCACTTCAGGATCATGGGTGTTAGATAAGAGTGCACTTCAGGATCATGAGTGTTAGATAAGAGTGTACTTCAGGATCATGGGTGTTAGATAAGAGTGCACTGCAGGATCACGGGTGTTAGATAAGCGTTCACTTCAGGATCATGAGTGTTAGATAAGAGTGTACTTCAGGATCATGGGTGTTAGATAAGCGTTCACTTCAGGATCATGGGTGTTAAATAAGCGTTCACTTCAGGATCATGGGTGTTAGATAAGAGTGCACTTCAGGATCATGGGTGTTAGATGAGCGTTCACTTCAGGATCATGGGTGTTAGATAAGCGTTCACTTCAGGATCATGGGTGTTAGATGAGCGTTCACTTCAGGATCATGGGTGTTAGATAAGAGTGCGCGAGTATGTTTCGCTATTTGAAAATAGCAATCAAGCATCTAGTCTAAATCACAAAAATCTTTTGACAACTTCTATTCGCATGTAGATATTCACAGAATTATTAATTGATTATATTATCGCATCAGCTTGAAGTGAATCTGTTAACTCTTGGGTTTAAATATTTATCTAATAAATTGAAAGTGGCAAACGCTTATGCAGAGTAATTTCGCAGTTAAGATAATTAATCGAAAATCTAAGTTTTTTCTGTTAATTTATCCGTTTTCTGCGTAAAAGGGTTTAAAAAATACTTTTTGGCCTGGTTTTGAGTCTGAAAATTGAATTCTTAATTATGCATTGCTTTAAGTTTGGGTTTTTGTAGCCTCATCATCGGCATGAATTTTTACTGCTCATTTTGGACACGATACATGATACAGACATGATACAGATTTGCATTTTTAGGAGCTAGCCATTAATAAATAATGGTTTTTTCTCCGCCATCGCTTTGTCTTCGCTACTATTCGGATCTTCGTCTCGGAAATCTCTTTTGATGACGAGTCTTCTCAACGAAAAATTACTGCGCGCAATTTAAATAGGGCTTGGGGGTTTTTTCTAGAATTTCGTTTTTGGGGGTTTTGTCACGTTTTTAGACAAATCCTGCATAGGGATTCTGTATAGGGATCATGTATAGGGCTTCTGTATAGGGATCATGTATAGGGATTCTGTATAGAGATCATGTATAGGGATTCTGTATAGGGATCATGTATAGGGCTTCTGTATAGGGATCATGTATAGGGCTTCTGTATAGGGATCATGTATAGGGCTTCTGTATAGGGATCATGTATAGGGATTCTGTATAGAGATCATGTATAGGGATTCTGTATAGGGATCATGTATAGGGCTTCTGTATAGGGATCATGTATAGGGCTTCTGTATAGGGATCATGTATAGGGCTTCTGTATAGGGATCATGTATAGGGCTTCTGTATAGGGATCATGTATAGGGCTTCTGTATAGGGATCATGTATAGGGATTCTGTATCGGGATCATGTATAGGGCTTCTGTATAGGGATCATGTATAGGGCTTCTGTATAGGGATCATGTATAGGGATTCTGTATAGGGATCATGTATAGGGCTTCTGTATAGGGATCATGTATAGGGATTCTGTATAGGGATCATGTATAGGGCTTCTGTATAGGGATCATGTATAGGGCTTCTGTATAGAGATCATGTATAGGGATTCTGTATAGGGATCATGTATAGGGATCATGTATAGGGATTCTGTATAGGGATCATGTATAAGGCTACTGTATAGGGATCATGTATAGGGATTCTGTATAGGGATTCTGTATAGGGATTCTGTATAGGTATCATGTATAGGGATTCTGTATAGGGATTCTGTATAAGGCTTCTGTATAGGGATCATGTATAGGGATTCTGTATAGGGATCATGTATAGGGATTCTGTATAGGGATCATGTATAGGGATTCTGTATAGGGATCATGTATAGGGATTCTGTATAGGGATCATGTATAGGGCTTCTGTATAGGGATCATGTATAGGGATTCTGTATAGGGATCATGTATAGGGATTCTGTATAGGGATCATGTATAGGGATTCTGTATAGGGATCATGTATAGGGATTCTGTATAGGGATCATGTATAGGGATTCTGTATAGGGATCATGTATAGGGATTCTGTATAGGGATCATGTATAGGGATTCTGTATAGGGATCATGTATAGGGCTTCTGTATAGGGATCATGTATAGGGATTCTGTATAGGGATCATGTATAGGGCTTCTGTATAGGGATCATGTGTAGGGCTTCTGTATAGAGATCATGTATAGGGATTCTGTATAGGGATCATGTATAGGGATTCTGTATAGAGATCATGTATAGGGATTCTGTATAGGGATCATGTATAAGGATTCTGTATAGGGATCATGTATAGGGCTTCTGTATAGGGATCATGTATAGGGATTCTGTATAGGGATCATGTATAGGGCTTCTGTATAGGGATCATGTGTAGGGCTTCTGTATAGAGATCATGTATAGGGATTCTGTATAGGGATCATGTATAGGGATTCTGTATAGAGATCATGTATAAGGATTCTGTATAGGGATCATGTATAGGGCTTCTGTATAGGGATCATGTGTAGGGATCATGTATAGGGATCATGTATAGGGATTCTGTATAGGGATCATGTGTAGGGATTCTGTATAGGGATCATGTATAGGGATCATGTATAGGGATTCTGTATAGGGATCATGTATAGGGCTTCTGTATAGGGATCATGTATAGGGATTCTGTATAGGGATCATGTATAAGGATTCTGTATAGGGATCATGTATAGGGCTTCTGTATAGGGATCATGTGTAGGGATCATGTATAGGGATCATGTATAGGGATTCTGTATAGGGATCATGTGTAGGGATTCTGTATAGGGATCATGTGTAGGGATCATGTATAGGGATTCTGTATAGGGATCCTGTGAAAGAGAGGAATCTCTCCCCGGATTACTGTTTTTAATGCGCGACTTCACGAATATTTTTGCGGGTGATATTTGCAACTGTTGAAGCTCAGCATCAACTTCCTAGTCTTCTTATTCCCCCCCCCCGTCAGCTCGGAGGAGCCGCTGCTCAACGGGCACTCGGACGGACAGCAGCATCAACAGCAGAATCAGCAGTACGGCCAGTCATCATCAAAGCGCAGCTGCTGGCGCCGCCTGTCCATGCAGTGCAGCTCCGGCCGTGGCCAGCACCAGCCGCAGCATCTGGCGCTGCAGACTCAGCAGCAACAGCAGCCAGACGAATCGCTGCTCAGCGATCTGCACAACGGCGTCAAATGCATGCGGGTGCTCTTCAACAATCAGCGGGCCTGCCAGCGGACATTCCAGGACAAGACGGCCGTCAGCATTATCGCTAGATGCGTGCTGCATCCTCGCTACGCCACCAAAACTCTGGTGCTGGAACTGCTGGCGGCGCTGTGCATGCTAGACGGCATGCACGCTCAAGTTCTGGACGCATTCGACAGTCTGCGCGAGAGAGTTGGCGAACGACGCCGCTGGGAGACCCTGATGACCTGCTTCCGTCGGCACGAGGCGCTTCCTGTCGAACAGTACAGCTTGGAGTTCATGGTCAGCTGCGCCAGGTTCATCAATATTGTGCAGAATGTGAGCAACGATGAGCAGCTTGGTCAGCGGGTCTGCCTGCAGGCCGAGTTCGCCCAGCTAGGCTTGGAAGAATTCCTTCGCGGATTGCACGGCAAATATGGCGACGAGCGGCTGAATAGCCAGATTGAGGCCATCTTTGACAACACTATCGATGTGGCCGGCCTGTTTATCGACTCAGTTGCTAAGCAGTCTGCTGTTGCTAGGTGAGAACTTCTGGAATGTCTTCTGTGCGTCTATTAGCTTTGTTTGTTTATCTGTGAGCCTGTCTGAGTCTGTCTGTGAGCTTCTCAGTGCCTGTCTGTTGTCCCTATCTGTCTATAATTAAGCATGTCTGTGTGTACTCTGAAAAGTCTGTCTGTCCGTACTTGTTGGCAAGCCTATTTGTCTTTTCTGTCTGTTTGTCTTGTCTAATTGTCTGTCTGTCTGTCTGTCTTTGTGTCTGTCTGTCTATCTGTCTGTCTGTCTGTCTGTCTGTCTGTCTGTCTGTCTGTATGTCTGTCTGTCTGTCTGTCTGTCTGTCTGTCTGTCTGTCTGTCTGTCTGTCTGTCTAGCTGTAGCAGGCATTAAATATTTAGCATCTCAATCCACGCCCTCACGACTCGCGTGCAGAGCGGCCGCTCTAGAGGAGGAGCTGTACCAGACCCAGGACAGGCAGCGCCGGGCCGAGGACGAGGCCGCTCAAATCATGGCGGAGCTGCGCGAGCGTCTCCAAAACCGGGAGACCGACTGCGCCACCCTGCAGGCGGAAAAGGAGCGCGCCGTGCAACAGATGCAGCACAGTCTGCGGGCGGCCAGTCACAGCGCCGGCGAACGAGAGCGCCAGCTCGAGCAGACGGTGCGCGAGCTCGAAACCCGACTGCGCGAATCCGAATCGGCGCTTAAAGCCGCTCAGCAGGCGGCCAAATCTTCCACTCCGCCTTCGGCACCGGCTGCGCCAGCTGCTGCCAATTCTTCTAGTAGCAGCAGCAGCAACGGCGCCGGCGGTGGAATCCCCGCTGCTAAGCTGCCCGGCGTCAACTGCCCCGCTGCGCCGCCACCCCCGCCACCACCGCCACCGCCACCACCGCCGCCTGGTGGAGCGCCGCCTCCGCCACCCCCGCCTCCGCCGTTCGGCGCTGCTCCGGCAGCCCCAGCCGGCATGCAAGTCCGCCAGCCGGTGATCCCGAAGCACCGCCTGCCGCTGCTGAACTGGACGGCCATACCGCCGTCTGGCTGCCGCGGCACCGTCTTCATGGACATGAACGACGAGCGGGCCAGGCGACGCATCGATGTGGACGATTTCGAGGACAAATTTAAGCTGTCGGCCAACGGCGGGGCCAGCGACAAGGCCGCCGCAGCCGCCACCGCGGCCGCCTTGAAGACCAAGAAGGAGCGGCCAACTCTGCTTGGTCACGACCGGTTCCGCAATTTGGCTGTGACTCGGCACAAAGTCGAGTCCATGCGGCTTAGCTTTGCCGACCTTGCCGCCGCTGTTGACAGTCTGGACGCTGACAAGGTGTCGGCTGACCTAGCTGAGATCCTTCTGCGCCAGGGCGTGCCCACCGAGGAAGAGGTTCGGTCATATCGTCGCTACGAATTCGCCGAGGGTCGTCGGGTTGACGCGCTGAGCGAGCAGGACCAACTGCTGGTGGCCCTGTGCCGCGTTCCCATGCTGGAGCGGAAGCTGCAGGCTCTGCGCTATGCCGGTCAATTCGAGGAGAACTTTTCCGGCGTCGAGCCGCCCCTTCGTGCTGTTGTTGCTGCTTCCATGACGCTGGAGAAGTCTGTCAAGTTCAAGAAGGTACACCCTGATGTTCCCACATTTCCGGTTGTCTGTACGAGTAGTTAGTGCTCCATACCATTTCCAGTTGTTTGTAGTTAGTGCTCCATGCCCATTTCCGGTTGTCTGTAGTTGGTGCTCAATACCTATTTCCGGTTGTCTGTAGTTGATGCTCCATACTTTTTTATTAGAGGCAGGGGGGTTGTGTGCACCCTGGCGCACTTTAAGCGACATAGGCACACAACCGGCGAGAGGCATTGCTGCCCATTCCGCCGACTCCCCTGAGCAGGCATACAAGCGCGCGGATACGTACGCAGGCACACACTCACACAGGAGTGTACAGCGGCCCTAACTTTATTTATCGTTAGGCATGTACACTTCACTGCGCCTTGGGGGGTTGGCTCTCAAGGCCGTTAATTGCACGAGCAGAGCCAAGCCGAGATTCCAATTCAGCCCCAAATTAATGTGACTGCACTTGGAATCGAGCCTGGGTCGCTGGCACACCAGAGCAGCTGCGCTACCGCTGGGCTACGGCCCCCCTTATGCTCCATACTTATTTCCGATTGTCTGTAGTTGGTGCTCCATGCCCATTTCCGGTTGTCTGTAGTTGATGCTCCATACTTATTTCCGGTTGTCTGTACGAGTAGTTAGTGCTCCATACCATTTCCGGTTGTTTGTAGTTAGTGCTCCATGCCCATTTCCGGTTGTCTGTAGTTGATGCTCCATACCTATTTCCGGTTGTCTGTAGTAGTTGATGCTCCATACTTATTTCCGGTTGTCTGTAGTTGGTACTCCATGCCCATTTCCGGTTGACTGTAGTTGGTGCTCCATGCCCATTTCCGGTTGGCTGTAGTTGGTGCTCATATCCATTTCCGGTTGTCTGTAGTTGGTGCTCCATACCTATTTCCGGTTGTCTGTAGTTATTGCTCCATACCCATTTCCGGTTGTCTGTAGTTGGTGCTCTATACCCATTTCCGGTTGTCTGAAGATGGTTTCTATACTAATTTCCGGTCTCTACAATTCAAATTTCTGTTTTCATTTCCTACCCCGCAGGTCCTTGAGCTAATCCTAGGCCTTGGCAACTACTTGAACAGCCATAAACGCGGCCTTACCTACGGCTTCCGTCTGTGCAGCCTGGCCACTCTGCAGGATACCAAATCCGGTGACCGGAAGTGGACTCTTCTACATTTCCTAGTCGAACTGATCGACCAGCATTTTCCCGATCTCGCGAATTTCGAGTCCGACCTTCGTCACTGCGAGAAAGCCGCCTCGATTAATCTGGACAATGTCCGGGCCGACGCCTCCCAGCTGATCTCCGGCCTTGAGCAGCTTCGCAGCTTAGCCAAGGAGACCAACTCGAACCGGCTGCGCGATTTCCTGCAGGCCAATTCCGATCGGGTTGAACGGCTGAAAACTGATTTGAAAACTGCTGAAGAGTGTTACAGCCTGGTTAAAACTCGATTCGGCGAGGGCATGCAACAGGTGGCCAGCGATGCGTTTTTCAGCATCCTGCACCGCTTCCACTGCGATGTGACCAAGGCTCGGTCTGAGAATGAGCAGAGGCGGGCCGCCGCTGCCGAACTGGAACGAGCTTCTGGCAAGGTGAGCTGGAGTAATGTACTTTTATAAACAACTAGGGCAGGGGGGCTTAAGGATTATTATTATATTTCCTTTCAATTTTAATTGGCAAATCCGGCTTCTGTGGTTTTGAGTTGGAATGTTTGGGTTATGGAATTCTAATATTAGGAATTTAGGATTCGAATATTAGGATTTTAAGATTCGAATAATTGAGATTTGGGATTCGAATTTTTGGGCTTTTGAATTCGGATATTAGGGATTCGCGATTCGAATATTGGGGATTCGAAATTCGATTATTTGGAATTGGCCTATTTAGGATTATTTAAAGTTCGAATATTGTCGATTTGGAATTCAAATATATTGAATGTGGTGTGGAATTCGGATTCGAGTATTAAGGTTTTAGAAATAAAAATATTGGGAATTTGGGAATTTCAATACTTGAGGATTTGCATTTAATTGCTTACGGATTCGGAATTGGCAGTAAATGTATCAAGGATTTTTATTTCGAATATATAGGGATTTTGTAGTCGAAAATATGAAATTTAGAATCGAGGCTTAGAACCATTTCTTGGTTGGTATTTTGGATTGCGACTGCGGCGACCGCTTTTTAGTAGGCAAAAGTGTATCTGAGATGGCTTATTTTTATAAGATTTAAAGATTGAATTCACGCGCTTTAGTGTGCTACAGTAGATAGTAGACAAGAGGAGCCGTGACTCCATTTGGTGGTGATCGTAAATTGAATTTTATATTGGTGCGAAATTGGCTTAACAACTAGCGGGTCCCTCTCCTGCCGGCTTGATTGGCAATTTCCTTATACTGTGCTAAAGCTGAGTGAGTTATGGTGTTTATGCGTGCACAAACCCAAGTTTCATCGCATATATTCACGCAATCTATTGCGTAACCTCTACTGTGCCAGCAACAGCCGCGGATAATCGATAGTCTGTGTTTTTCAAAACTACCATTACCCTTGAAGCGCCAGAGTGCCCCTCTGATTCGATTCAGCAGCTCACGAAGGTCGCATATGCACTCAGAAGGGCGCATGAGGATGGGAAATGACAGACCCATAAATGCGTACTCTGTAGCCTCGTCTCTCCTCTCATCTCGTCTCGGCTACTCTCATTTAATCTCATCTTGTCTCATCTCATCTCGTCTCGACTACTCTCATTTCATCTCATCTTCTCTCATCTCATCTCGTCTCGACTAGTCTCATTTCATCTCATCTTCTCTCATCTCATCTCGTCTCGACTAGTCTCATTTAATCTCATCTCATCTCGTCTCGTCTCATTTCATATCATCTCATCTCGTCTCATCTCGTCTCATATTGTCTCGTCTTGTCTTAACGTCTCTCGTCTCATTTAATCTCGTCTCATCTCAAATTTGTCTCAAAGTCTCCGTCTCAACCAACGCCGAGACGTGGACACCGACAAGACAGCAGACGAACGAGAGCGTCGGGACCGAGGCCCCTGTCCCACACTGCGCCAGAGGCAGCTTCAACTAGGGGAGGGTGGCGACGCTCTCACTTTGCGGGGTCTGCTGAGGTCAGCGGGGTTGGCATCAGGATAGTTGTGGATGGACTGTGGCCAGGAAGTTCCATAGGCGTCCAACCGCTGCTTTGCCTGTAAACCCCAATATATAACTAACAGCCGTCTGTGTATTTGCTTCACAACAGTGCTTGCACCGCTGTCTGTCTCTATAATTGGTCGGGCGGAAAACAGCTTTAAAAAGGAATCCGAAGACTGGGGGGTTCCGAGAGATGCCTTTTTTCACGCCGATGACTCATTAATTCGGAATTGAACAGAGAAACTTTCTCTCGGTCGCGTAGTATAGTAGTATATCGTCAATCTTTGCAACGGTGTGTGTGCGTTTGGCGATAAGTCCTGGCTTTTGACTGATGGAGCCACAGTTCACTTCGGGGCGATTCTTAACTAACTGCGCATTTCAACTATCCCCCTTGCCACTTTCATTTGGCTGGCTCAGGTTTTGCTAATGGCCTTAGCAAATCATGGTTGGGACTTTTTCTATCATCTTGTTGTCTCCTAGCGTGGGAACCGAGACTGGGAGTGGGATGGGTGCGAAATTAAAGTTCTTTTTTATTTTTTAAACGACTTTTTTTAGAATTAGGAAGAATCCAAGATTGCAAACAAATCATTTAAAATCCCATTGAATTAGAATCCTGTACATGTACATGGGATCAAAATCCTGTAGGTGTGTATGGGATCAGAATCCTGTAGATGTGGATGGGATCAGAATCATGTACATGTACATGGGATCAGAATCCCGTATATGACATGGGATCATAATCCTGTACATGTACATGGGATCAAAATCCTGTAGGTGTGTATGGGATCAGAATCCTGTAGATGTGGATGGGATCAGAATCATGTACATGTACATGGGATCAGAATCCCGTATATGACATGGGATCATAATCCTGTACATGTACATGGGATCAAATCCTGTAGGTGTGTATGGGATCAGAATCCTGTAGATGTGGATTGGATCAGAATCATGTACATGTACATGGGATCAGAATCCCGTATATGACATGGGATCAGAATCCTGTACATGTACATGCGATCAGAATCCTGTACATGTACATGCGATCAGAATCCTGTACATGAACAAGGGATCAGAATCCTGTACATATACATGGGATCAGAATCCTGTACATGTACATGGGATCAGAATCCTGTAGGTGTGTATGGGATCAGAATCCTGTAGATGTGGATTGGATCAGAATCATGTACATGTACATGGGATCAGAATCCCGTATATGACATGGGATCAGAATCCTGTACATGTACATGCGATCAGAATCCTGTACATGTACATGCGATCAGAATCCTGTACATGAACAAGGGATCAGAATCCTGTACATATACATGGGATCAGAATCCTGTACATGTACATGGGATCAGAATCCTGTAGATTTGTAATGGGATCAGACTCCTATATATATGAATAGGGCCATGTATTACGAGCGTATATTCATGGATGGTTTCAATGCATATAAGCCTGGTGTTCTATACTGTTAAATATGCTATGCAGCACTGCACTGGCAATGGACTTTGAGTAGCGCATGGTAAATCCCATGGTATCCAGGCGGCACTTTATGACCCGCTTTAATAAGGTCCGGCTGAGGTCAGGTTGAGGTCGTTTCTATCCACTGGTGCAGTAGTCTCCTCCCCCCCCCTGCTGGGGCTGCTTGGGAGTCTGCCCCGCTTCTGCTGCTCGATTTTTGATCCTATTTCTCAGTATGTGAATCTGTAGTCTAACATGCCGCCTTTCCCACTTTGTTCACAAATACGAACAAGTTCGTTTTTCTTTTGAGGTTGCTATAAAGGATGTGAGAAGTCGGATTAACAAGCTAGTTTAATGCCTAGTTTTTACTCGTACGAGCGTAGAGAGGTACGAACGTGTTGTGGAGGGAACTTCATTAAGAGGAAGATTTCTAGTTAATTAGTGTACGCTCTCCTCTCAAGATTAGAAATATACAAGCTGATTTTGCTACTTATGTACCATTGTAATCAGTAGTGCGCGCAGTTTGTAGACACACTTTTACTCTATTTCATACAGCGCAAAGACTCTGAAGATCTGGGCCAGCAGCGCCGCACCCCGCGCAAGCACACCCGGACAATTGAGGACGGTGCGCTGGACGATATAATGTCTGATTTTAGCCGCGGCGCCTTACTTGTGGACGACGGTCTTCGACGGAAGCGCAAGACTGCGCGCGATCGACTGCCGCAGATCAGGAGTAGCGCCGGTGCCGGCGCCGCCGCGGGAGCGGCCGCTATTGCTGCCATCACCGCTGGATCGACGGCTAGCTAAGGAACAGCGCTTGTAGGAATTCGGCGCTTTCTGGATTGGGCTTCGCATAGTTGGTTTTGCCTCCGCCAAGCCTCACTCACTCCCATAATAGCTGGGTTGTGTACATTCGCCTCCGCCAGCCCCCTCTCACTCCCATAATAGCCATCTGTGTGCGTTGCATTCGCCTCCGCCAGCCCCCTCTCACTCCCATAATAGCCGGCTGTGTACATTCGCCTCCGCCAGCCCCTCTCACTCCCTTAATAGCCGGCTGTGTGCGTGCGTTCGCCTCCGCTAGCCCCTCTCACTCCCATATTAGCCGGCTGTGTACATTCGCCTCCGCCAGCCCCTCTCACTCCCATAATAGCCGGCTGTGTGCGTGCATTCGCCTCCGCCAGCCCCTCCCCACTCACTCCAATAATAGCTGGGTGTGTACATTCGCCTCCGCCAGCCCCTCTCACTCCCATAATAGCCGGCTGTGTGCGTGCATTCGCCTCCGCCAGCCCCTCCCCACTCACTCCAATAATAGCTGGGTGTGTACATTCGCCTCCGCCAGCCCCTTCCCACTCACTCTAATAATAGCTGGGTGTGTACATTCGCCTCCGCCAGCCCCTCCCCACTCACTCTAATAATAGCCGGCTGTGTACATTCGCCTCCGCCAGCCCCTCCCCACTCACTCCAATAATAGCTGGGTGTGTACATTCGCCTCCGCCAACCCCTTCCCACTCACTCTAATAATAGCTGGGTGTGTACATTCGCCTCCGCCGGCCCCTCCCCACTCTCCAATAATAGCTGGGTGCGTACATTCGCCTCCGCCAGCCCCTCCTCACTATTTGTTTTCAACACATCACTTTTTAGAGGCGGCACTGTTAAAACTATTAAACAAATTACAGATCTCGGTGTCTCGTGCTGTTTAAACACAACTTAGGACGAATTTTGTGATTCCTTCAAACATTTTATCAGAATTAACAAAAACAAATTTTTGCATTGTATCCTTTGCTACTCTATCTATTTATTCTGAAATAGTGCGTAGATATGTCTAGTTTTGTGATGCAAAAGTCTAATATTCCCCTAGTAGCAGGTGTTCCCCTTTTTGGTATTGTTTCTACTGCTGCAGCTGAGCTTTTTTCGTTTATTTTTTAATTTAATCGTCCGTATTTTGTTTTTGGAAGTTTTCATTGTGCTTAATTATACATTGTGTTCGTTTTTTATACTTGTGCAAGTAGTAAATATTGCTTTTATGCCGAATTTATTGCATAGTTAGCAATTTTTTTTCAATTTTTACGTTACATTAGTAGGTCTACATGCCCGCTCCCGATGCCGAGTCAAGGCTAAGCAATCAATGCTTACATGATTTTTTCTCTTACTATTGCTGCTAATAATAATATATTAAATATCTAGTCTGTGCTTTTCGCTTTTGGGGCAATGCTTACTCTGTGTATAGCGCATTTTCTTAATGAATTTCTTGAACTTTGCAAGTATCTCAATAAGCCGTCTGGTCTGAAATGCACGTTTATTGCTTCCGTAATTAGTCCTAATATGCTATAATTAATTTGTTATTTTATTTACTGACATTTTTACAATGCATGGCAATCGATCTTTGTAAGAAGTCGATCGCTTATTGGCTGGCTGTCCCTCCAGGCACCCACCTCACTCCTCCGCCCTTCGCGCCTTCGCTTGGCTCTGATTGGCTCGAATTTGAACATATTTTTATGGTCCAAACTTAGCCCTTTGAAAACGTTACTGAAACAAAAATCGCTACTAAAGAGTCATTGCGACTCATTGAGCCTCTGGGGCGACTCTTGTGACTTTTTAACGACTCACACGACCGTAATGCGACTGAAAGACGACTGTTCAGTCACGAGCGCATCGCGGGAGTTGTTGCAGAATCGTAAGAGTCGCAAAAAATCTTCCAAGAGTCAATGTACGCTCGTATTAGCGCTGAACTTTCTACTAACTCAAGTAGACTAAATAGAGTTGTCATAAATGCAAAAATCAGTGATTCTACAGCGGCTCTGGCACGCCTCAGATACGCCTCTACGGCCCCAGAGTTGATTCAGAGCCGCAGACAATAAAACGCCTCAAATTGGCTCTTAGGCCACTTGTACCGACCGTGACATCTTGTCGTCTGGAGTCACTTCTTTCCTATTATACTTATCACAGTATAGGAAAATAAAAATTGCGCTGTATAAATTTTGTCTTTTTGTCTTCTAAAAACTCGAAAATACAACTGCTTGCCTGTTATTTGTTGTTAGTAATAAGGTTTACTATAAATAGGATATTCTATGTTGTGTTTTCATATCTGTATCGATATGTTTTGCAGTCAAAAAATAGTTTTTGTGTCGTATTAAAAGCGTTTTGGTTTTTTAATCTAATTTCAGAATCTGTTTTTATTACTGAACTATACATAACATGCATGTATATGCTGCTTGATAGTTTCCTTGTTAGCTGTTCTGTCTGCCTATTGGTTCGTTAACAATACACCCTTAGCACTGGCTTTTACGTCGTTTTGATTATCGCGTTGCCATCAAAATTGAATTGTTCAATTGTGTGCAACCTGAAAATCGCGTATGTACATCGCTTTTGTGTACATTCTACGAGCGTATTTGTTTCTACTATCTTTTACAATATTTGAAATGAAGAGTTTTTTAGGCTAGCCGCGGCTTTGCCGCCGAGTAGAAATGGAAATCCTGCGGAATTTCCGTGGATTTCCCTCTATTATTGGAACATGGATCTTAACATGGAACCGAATTTTTTTGTGCTAGTGAGGCATTACAAATAGCTAGAATACTAAGAAATTGAAAGCCAAAGACGAGTATTGGACTTTGAGTTATGTTTGATACGCCACCCAATGGTATATTTACAATGTGGCAAATAATTTATGACTCGTAATTTCACAGAAAATTGCAACGTATGATTTTTAGTCGCGGTATGGTATTTTTTGGGTTTTGAGCTACCAGTATACTCGTATAAGCCAGTCTCAGCCGAGTATGTCGGCTGCATTCTGTGCACTGTTGGTGACCCGCACCCCAACAGCTGAAGACTGCGCCTGCGGTTGCTCGTCTGACTCCTGCTCTACCGCCGTCCCCTGCTCGGCCGCGTTGTCCAGCATCTGCTTGCGCGGATCTTCATCTCCTCCAAACTTTGGCGTCGTTTTGTGCCTCTCAACGCAGAGCCACCAGATGGCCAGACAGGAGAATCCGATGACCCCTACGCTCAGGCCGATGGCCAGGCCGATCCACTTTTCTGGTGATGACGATGCTTCAGCTTCGAACGTTTTAGTCGGCTTGACTGTTTTGCCAGCTGTCGAAGTTATTGGTATTTTTGTCGGCGTTGGTTTTGGTATCGGCGCTGGTGTTGACGCTGTTGAAGTTTTGGTTAATGATGATGGCTTGACATCGCCGGCGACAACGCGCGCCTTGATGGGCTCCGGGCAGTACTTCAGCTGCTTGAGGCAGTTGTACAGCTCAATATAGAATTTCTCGGTGTTGTTACGGCTCGTATTTGGGCAAAGCTTGCAGATGCAGAACGGCCCCGGGTACTGATGCGGCTGTCCCGGAGCGGCAGTGGGGCACGCGTTCGGGTCGCAGCTGGTCCCGATGTAGTCTGACAGGCCTGACAAGCCAGAGCAAGCAGGTGGTTTCGCAGTTGACAGGCGCAGAGGCACTGCGACACCTGGCGATATCGTTGAAAAATCGTTGAGGTTTAGAAGCACTAAGTTTTGCAAAATTTTAATTTGAGCTTTAGTAGTTTAATAGACACTATTAGCACACAATACGAGTAAAACTGACTGAAAACTTGACAAGAACGCTTATCCCAAGGAATCTAGAATTTGTGAATATTGGTGTTCTATTCGAAGTTTCAATTAAGTATATAAATACGTACTTTAATACTCACCAAATGACAAGAGAACAGATAGTATAAAAATAATGTCTCTGGCCATGGTATGAGCGTATAAGATGTAGATTATTACAAGAAATTTTCTATGCTACTGAGACTGACGTTGGCTTGAGGCATCAACCTGGAGCCATGTGACTCAGCTTCTACCAGTAATATAGGCTCAGTGCATACTATAATTAGGCTGTCATGCACAAACGCTGAGACAATAGGCAAGTGTACAAACACATACTGCGCACACTTCCAAGAAAATGAATTAAAGCATTTCAGCTGACGGTTTAAACGTCCGCTGGATATGCATCAAAATCCACGTGAATAGCATCACATGACAAACCCGGCCCCTTATCACCTGACTGCTGTGTAGTGTGTACACTAATAGAAGCATACCTTTCTGGTATAGAAACAAATATTCCTTATCTTTCATTCTGAAACGAATATGCAGTCATACCAGTTTCTGTGAGACGTGTGAAGAAACTTCACAGACTCAAAACTTCACAAGCTCGAAACTTCACAGACTCAAAACTTCACAAGCTCAAAACTTCACAAACTCAAAACTTCACAAGCTCGAAACTTCACAGACTCAAAACTTCACAAGCTCGAAACTTCACAGACTCAAAACTTCACAAGCTCGAAACTTCACAGACTCAAAACTTCACAAGCTCGAAACTTCACAAACTCAAAACTTCACAAGCTCGAAACTTCACAGACTCAAAACTTCACAAGCTCGAAACTTCACAGACTCAAAACTTCACAAGCTCGAAACTTCACAGACTTAAAACTTCACAAGCTCGAAACTTCACAGACTCAAAACTTCACAAGCTCGAAACTTCACAAACTCAAAACTTCACAAGCTCGAAACTTCACAGACTCAAAACTTCACAAGCTCGAAACTTCACAGACTCAAAACTTCACAAGCTCGAAACTTCACAGACTTAAAACTTCACAAGCTCGAAACTTCACAGACTCAAAACTTCACAAGCTCAAAACTTCACAGACTCAAAACTTCACAAGCTCGAAACTTCACAGACTCAAAACTTCACAAGCTCGAAACTTCACAGACCCAAAACTTCACAAGCTCGAAACTTCACAGACTCAAAACTTCACAAGCTCAAAACTTCACAAACTCAAAACTTCACAAGCTCGAAACTTCACAGACTCAAAACTTCACAAGCTCGAAACTTCACAGACTCAAAACTTCACAAGCTCGAAACTTCACAGACCCAAAACTTCACTAGCTCGAAAATTCACAGACCCTACATCCTACCACCGGCTCGAAAATTCACAGACCCTACATCCTACCACCGGCTCGAAAATTCACAGACCCTACATCCTACCACCAGCTCGAAAATTCACAGACCCTACATCCTACCACCGGCTCGAAAATTCACAGACCCTACATCCTACCACCGGCTCCTACATCCTGCCTGTGAATTTTCGAGCTTGTGAAGTTTCGAGCTCGTGAAGTTTTGAGCCTGTGAAGTTTCGAGTCTGCATGTGAAGCTTCGAGGTTGTGAAGCTTCGAGCTACATGCTAGTCTACATACAGATTTAGGATTTTGGACTCAAATCGGATCATTTGCTCGCGATCAGCCAAGCGTTCAGCTCGGCCTTATCCAAGCGAAATTGAATTTCCTTCGTCCAAGCAATTCCATAATCCCCTAACAGGCGGCATATAGCTGGATATTTGTCAAAAATATCAGCCTCATTTTCAGCTTCACAACCGTTTGAACTGCCCGTCAGTCTCTCCCATTCCATTGGGACTCAAGCGACCCAGACTCACCCGTCAGTTTCATTGACCATTCTCTTCTTTGTTCCCCGGCGACTTGCTAATCCCGCCGCCTTATTTTTTGCGCCGTCGCTAACGGTCTGTGGAGCGATTCGAAACTGTTCCAGCTCCATCCGACACTCCATCCCAGCCCCGCAAGTCTCCCCAGGCTCTCTTCTCCATCACTTGGCCCGACTTGGAAACGGATTAGGACCATAATTTGGCCACTCGAGAATAAGGCGAACAGAACAGAACGGATTTCTCCCCCCCCCCGTTTCCGAAGCGCCTCCCCGACATTGACACTAGATTGGAGATGGTCCTAGTCGGAGCCACGGAGCTCTAGATAGTAGCATCTGAATTGGAAACTGGACTGTCATGCCCCTTGTACATCGATTATTATTAGTTTAGCTTACATTCCATAAATTTGTTCAATAAAATTTTAAACAAAACTTACAAAATCGTAAAAAAAATAATATACTATTATTGTCGGGGGCGGAAAAAGTCCTTGACGATAATTTAGCGCCGCAAGCGAGGTTTTTCCATGAACCATCGCTACTCCTTTTCTCACCAAGGGGGGGGGCAGCAGACCTCCTTTGACCTCCCCAGGATAATCCCCTCTGCCCTTGTTCCGCGGTGCCTGAGGGTAGGAAAAGTTGGATTTCGGCCAGATAGCTAAGCCCAGAGGTCCATGACGGTGTCGAATATTGAACAGGCAGCCCGTCTCTCGCTCCCCCATACTGAGCAGCTCCGCATATGGGAAAAGTGAACGATTTCTTCTGCCTTGGATCAATGCAGCGCTTTTATGCCGGCCGGAGCCGCTCATCATGTGACAATTAGTTCAGCAGCTGGAATCTTATTGATGCATCATAAATGATATTGCTGCTAACTGATGGGGTGTGAGTTTGTGAAGTGAATGGACCGCAAAATGAATTGAAAGACCCTATCATTATAAGGAAAGGCTGCTACAGAAATATTTGATTATGGGAAACTTATATAGTCTATGGCGGCTACTATAGACTGCGGCAGACTAATACAGACTAACACAGGCTAATACAGACTAAATACAGGCTAATACAGACTAAATACAGGCTCAATACAGACTAATACAGGCTACAGTAAGCAAAAACTGGCTATAGAGAGGCTAATACAGGCTCAATACAGACTAATACAGGCTACAGTAAGCAAAAACTGGCTATAGAAAGGCTAATACAGGCTCAATACAGACTAATACAGGCTAATACAGACTAAATACAGGCTAATACAGACTAAATACAGACTCAATACAGACTAATACAGTCTACAGTAAGCAAAAACTGGCTATAGAAAGGCTAATACAGGCTCAATACAGACTAATACAGGCTACAGTAAGCAAAAACTGGCTATAGAAAGGCTAATACAGGCTCAATACAGACTAATACAGGCTACAGTAAGCAAAAACTGGCTATAGAAAGGCTAATACAGGCTCAATACAGACTAATACAGGCTACAGTAAGCAAAAACTGGCTATAGAGAGGCTAATACAGACTAAATACAGACTCAATACAGACTAATACAGTCTACAGTAAGCAAAAACTGGCTATAGAAAGGCTAATACAGACTCAATACAGATTATTGCAGCCTTACAGCAGGCAAGCACAGCCTAATACTGCAAGTAGAACAAGCTCTGGAAGGCTAAAAAGGACATTCAAGCAAAAGTTCTACAGACGAAAACAGACTGAAACAGGCTGAAGTTTCAGGCTACCATAGGCATCACTCGATCAAGTTACACAGTTACAGATTATACCGAGTTATTACAGGCCTCTCGAACACTATAAGCTATAATAAGAGTCGATTTTTTAGACCGAATTCTGCACCAAGGCCTTACTCATCTCATGCTCACGAACCAGACACTGGCGCAGGAAAATGAGACAGTGGCGTGTTGCTAAGATAAAGGGAGAGGCGATGAGAGCCGATAAGAATAATTCTGTCTTCCATCACTGTTTTTCCTGTCTTTTTTGTCCCAAGTGGCACGTCAAGTCTTATTTTGACGAAGCCGAAAAAAGCAGAATGTCTTTGAGCTTCGCATGCAGGATCAAGGAGGTCTAGAAACAGAATCTGGCGATGGAATTGACGACGTAGTGAAAACCTCTGAATCTCTGGCGTCCTTCAGCACAAAATGAAATGTGGGCTTTTAACGTACTTTTTGATCGAAGAGGGAATCACAGCAGCAAAAGCAAACAACAGCAGCGAGAGCAACAACAGTAGTAGCAAAAAACAACAACAACAGCAGTAGCAAAAGAAACACCTAAAACAACAACAACAGTAGTAGCAAAAACAACAACAGCAGTAGCAAAAGCAACAACAGCAGTAGCAAAAGCAACAACAGCAGTAGCAAAAACAACAACAGCAGTAGCAAAAACAACAACAGCAGTAGCAAAAGCAACAACAGCAGTAGCAAAAGCAACAACAGCAGTAGCAAAAGCAACAACAGCAGTAGCAAAAGCAACAACAGTAGTAGCAAAAACAACAACAGCAGTAGCAAAAACAACAACAGCAGTAGCAAAAGCAACAACAGCAGTAGCAAAAGCAACAACAGCAGTAGCAAAAGCAACAACAGCAGTAGCAAAAGCAACAACAGTAGTAGCAAAAACAACAACAGCAGTAGCAAAAACAACAACAGCAGTAGCAAAAGCAACAACAGCAGTAGCAAAAGCAACAACAGCAGTAGCAAAAGCAACAACAGCAGTAGCAAAAGCAACAACAGTAGTAGCAAAAACAACAACAGCAGTAGCAAAAGCAACAACAGCAGTAGCAAAAACAACAACAGCAGTAGCAAAAGAAACACCTAAAACAACAACAACAGCAATAACAAAAGCAACAACAGCAGTAGCAAAAGCAACAACAGCAGTAGCAAAAGCAACAACAGCAGTAGCAAAAGCAACAACAGCAGTAGCAAAAGCAACAACAGCAGTAGCAAAAGCAACAACAGCAGTAGCAAAAGCAACAACAGCAGTAGCAAAAGCAACAACAGCAGTAGCAAAAGCAACAACAGCAGTAGCAAAAACAACAACAGCAGTAGCAAAAGAAACACCTAAAACAACAACAACAGCAATAACAAAAGCAACAACAGCAGTAGCAAAAGCAACAACAGCAGTAGCAAAAGCAACAACAGCAGTAGCAAAAGCAACAACAGCAGTAGCAAAAGCAACAACAGCAGTAGCAAAAGCAACAACAGCAGTAGCAAAAGCAACAACAGCAGTAGCAAAAGCAACAACAGCAGTAGCAAAAGCAACAACAGTAGTAGCAAAAACAACAACAGCAGTAGCAACAGCAACATCGGCAGTAGAAAAAACAACAATAGCTAAAGCAACAACACAGCAATTTTCTTGAACTTCCTATCCCCATTTTATGAAAAACTATCAAAGCATTTAGCTCGTAGATAGACTGCTAGCAGACTGTTGATTCCAGGATAATAAGTGAACAAGGATCAAACCAAAAATAGAAGTCCAGCGCCCACTCCAGATGTCTAGGCCTGGAACTCCCAGGCAGACATGACCGGCGGAGTGCCAGGCGGGCCGGTCTCCGAGGCTTCAGCTCAAAAAGCCAATTAGCTGATTGATCCGACTCCTTCCCCAGGGGGATGCGGGGGGCCACTCGCTGGGAGTCGAGGACCGGGCCTGGGCGACATGGGATTTTCCTCTGCTCCTTCTCCGTTGTAAAATTGCTTTCGCGAAGGAAGATAGGGAAATGTGGCGATGCGGAAGAAGATTGTAGGCATTTCTCTGTTTTAATATTGCTTCTTTTGCCTCTAGGAAGCAAGCGATGTTGGCTATCCTTTGAAGGTGACAAGTGCTTTAGAAACGCATATCTGATAGCTATATTAAAAACCCGATTAGAATCCTTCATTCATGTCGGGTCCATCTTGATACTTGTCAACCAAGTTTTGCAGCTCGAACTTGCCTCTCGTTTGACTCAGTTCCGACACAAATTTGATTAATTCTGACATACCTTACTCAACCCTTGCCGCACTTTTAGTCCAGCTTGTCACTTCTTACTCAATTTTATCACCCCCTACTCAGTTCAGACACGCCTCACTCAGTACAGTTCAGACACGCCTTACTCAGTTCAGACACGCCTTACTCAGTTCAGACACGCCTTACTCAGTTCAGACACGCCTTAATCAGTTCAGACACGCCTTACTCAGTTCAGACACGCCTTACTCAGTTCAGACACGCCTTACTCAGTTCAGACACGCCTTACTCAGTTCAGACACGCCTTACTCAGTTCAGACACGCCTTACTCAGTTCAGACACGCCTTACTCAGTTCAGACACGCCTTACTCAGTTCAGACACGCCTTACTCAGTTCAGACACGCCTTACTCAGTTCAGACACGCCTTACTCAGTTCAGACACGCCTTAATCAGTTCAGACACGCCTTACTCAGTTCAGACACGCCTTACTCAGTTCAGACACGCCTTACTCAGTTCAGACACGCCTTACTCAGTTCAGACACGCCTTAATCAGTTCAGACACGCCTTACTCAGTTCAGACACGCCTTACTCAGTTCAGACACGCCTTACTCAGTTCAGACACGCCTTACTCAGTTCAGACACGCCTTACTCAGTTCAGACACGCCTTACTCAGTTCAGACACGCCTTACTCAGTTCAGACACGCCTTACTCAGTTCAGACACGCCTTACTCAGTTCAGACACGCCTTACTCAGTTCAGACACATCTTACATTACTTGGCACACAAAATCTGTCAAAATTTGAGCGATTGGCCAGACTCGCAGGACAAAAGTTGTCCTCCAGGAGCCAATGAGAGCCAACTGGGCGACTGTGAGGGTGCCAGCTGGGCGGAGAAACAGTTATTTGCCAGTGCAGAAAAGACGAAGGACGAGCTCGCAGGTTCGACAGCCAATTTGAGACGGGCAATCAGAGACAGACAGACAATCAGAGACCGACAATCAGAGACAGACAGGCACTCAGAGACATGCCGCTAGAGGAATCTCCACACGAGGCCCTCACGGATGAGCACCGCCTGCTGCACCACGCCACCGCCTTGTTGACCATCGGGGTCGAGGCGCTGCTGGTGCTGGGCAACCTCCTGCCGCCGCTCGTAGTTTTCCGAGCTAAATCGTCGGCCGAGCGGACCAACCTGGACCTGATGGTGGCCGCGCTCAGCGTCACGGACATCCTGTCGGTGCTGGTGCCGGAGCCGCCCTGGATCGTGGCTTATTTCCGCGGCACCTGGCAGCGAGACGCCCGAGCGTGCAACCTGCACCAGCTGACCGCGCTGTGGTTCCAGCTGGCCTCCATGCTTATCGTGGTGCTGCTGGTGCTGGACCGGGCCCGCTGCGTCAGGCTGATGCTGGACGAGCCGATGCCGCTGCCGGTTGACACGAGGAACAGCGTCCTGCTCGGCTGCCTGCTGCTCACCTGCTACTGCCTGACGCTGCTCACCGCCACCCTGCCGCTGCTCGGATTCGCTCCGTCTGCCGTGGCCGAAAAATCCGGGCCTGACGGCGAGTTGGTCAGCGGCTTCTGCGTCTCCTGGCTGGCCAGGCAGCCGAACGGGTTCAGGGAATCTGTCTTCTTCGTGGTGTTCGCCAGCATTGCCGGCCTCTGCCTGGCCTGCGTGCTGAGCACCAACCTGGTGATCATCTGCCTGTGGCAGCGCAAGCAGGCCGCGGCGCAGAAGGCCGCCGAGCAGGACGACGCGACAGCATCCGCTGCCGACCTGCTCATCGAGGAGGAGCAGTTTCTTGAGATGGGCCGTTTCATAGAGACCATGCGGGTCACCGCTCTGATCAGCCTGGTCTTCTGCTGCACCTGGATTCCCACACTGGTGAGTCTGAGTTTGAGCGACTGGCTAATTGATAGCTACTGAGTTTGAGCGACTGACTAATTGATAGCTACTGAGTTTGAGTGACTGACTAATTGATAGCTACTGAGTTTGAGTGACTGACTAATTGATAGCTACTGAGTTTGAGTGACTGACTAATTGGCAGCTACTGAGTTTGAGTGACTGACTAATTGATAGCTACTGAGTTTGAGTGACTGACTAATTGATAGCTACTGAGTTTGAGTGACTGACTAATTGGTAGCTACTGAGTTTGAGTGACTGACTAATTGGTAGCTACTGAGTTTGAGTGACTGACTAATTGGTAGCTACTGAGTTTGAGCGACTGACTAATTGATAGCTACTGAATTTGAGTAACTGACTAATTGATAGCTACTGAGTTTGAGTGACTGACTAATTGATAGCTACTGAGTTTGAGTGACTGACTAATTCACAGCTACTGAGTTTGAGCGACTGACTAATTGATAGCTACTGAGTTTGAGTGACTGACTAATTGGTAGCTACTGAGTTTGAGTGACTGACTAATTGATAGCTACTGAGTTTGAGTTACTGACTAATTGATAGCTACTGAGTTTGAGTGACTGACTAATTGGTAGCTACTGAGTTTGAGTGACTGACTAATTGGTAGCTACTGAGTTTGAGTGACTGACTAATTGATAGCTACTGAGTTTGAGTGACTGACTAATTGATAGCTACTGAGTTTGAGTGACTGACTAATTGATAGCTACTGAGTTTGAGTAACTGACTAATTGATAGCTACTGAGTTTGAGTTACTGACTAATTGGTAGCTACTGAGTTTGAGTGACTGACTAATTGGTAGCTACTGAGTTTGAGTAACTGACTAATTCATAGCCATTGAGTCTAAGTGACTGACTAATTGATAGCTACTGAGTTTGAGCGGCTGACTAATTCATAGCTACTGAGTTTGAGCGACTGACTAATTCATAGCCATTGAGTTTGAGTGACTGACTAATTGATAGCTACTGAGTTTGAGTGACTGACTAATTGATAGCTACTGAGTTTGAGTGACTGACTAATTGATAGCTACTGAGTTTGAGCGACTGACTAATTGATAGCTATTGAGTTTAAGCGACTGACTAATTGATAGCTACTGAGTTTGAGCAACTGACTAATTGACAGCTACTGAGTTTGAGTGACTGACTAATTGATAGCTATTGAGTTTGAGCGACTGACTAATTGATAGCTACTGAGTTTTAGTGACTGAATAATTGATAGCTACTGAGTTTGAGTAACTGTCTAATTGATAGCTACTGAGTTTGAGTGACTGACTAATTGATAGCTACTGAGTTTGAGTGACTGACTAATTGATAGCTACTGAGTTTGAGCGACTGACTAATTGATAGCTACTGAGTTTGAGTGACTGACTAATTGATAGCTACTGAGTTTGAGTGACTGACTAATTGATAGCTACTGAGTTTGAGTGACTGACTAATTGATAGCTACTGAGTTTGAGTGACTGACTAATTGATAGCTACTGAGTTTGAGTGACTGACTAATTGATAGCTACTGAGTTTGAGTGACTGACTAATTGATAGCTACTGAGTTTGAGTGACTGACTAATTGATAGCTACTGAGTTTGAGTGACTGACTAATTTATAGCTACTGAGTTTGAGTGACTGACTAATTGATAGCTACTGAGTTTGAGTGACTGACTAATTCATAGCTACTGAGTTTGAGTGACTGACTAATTGATAGCTACTGAGTTTGAGTGACTGACTAATTGATAGCTACTGAGTTTGAGTGACTGACTAATTGATAGCTACTGAGTTTGAGTGACTGACTAATTGATAGCTACTGAGTTTGAGTGACTGACTAATTGATAGCTACTGAGTTTGAGTGACTGACTAATTGATAGCTACTGAGTTTGAGTGACTGACTAATTGATAGCTACTGAGTTTGAGTGACTGACTAATTGATAGCTACTGAGTTTGAGTGACTGACTAATTGGTAGCTACTGAGTTTGAGTGACTGACTAATTGATAGCTACTGAGTTTGAGTGACTGACTAATTGATAGCTACTGAGTTTGAGTGACTGACTAATTGATAGCTACTGAGTTTGAGTGACTGACTAATTGATAGCTACTGAGTTTGAGTGACTGACTAATTGATAGCTACTGAGTTTGAGTGACTGACTAATTGATAGCTACTGAGTTTGAGTGACTGACTAATTGATAGCTACTGAGTTTGAGTGACTGACTAATTGATAGCTACTGAGTTTGAGTGACTGACTAATTGATAGCTACTGAGTTTGAGTTACTGACTAATTGATAGCTACTGAGTTTGAGTGACTGACTAATTGATAGCTACTGAGTTTGAGTGACTGACTAATTGGTAGCTACTGAGTTTGAGTGCCTGACTAATTCATAGCTACTGAGTTTGAGTGACTGACTAATTGATAGCTACTGAGTTTGAGTGACTGACTAATTGATAGCTACTGAGTTTGAGTGACTGACTAATTGATAGCTACTGAGTTTGAGTGACTGACTAATTGGTAGCTACTGAGTTTGAGTGACTGACTAATTGGTAGCTACTGAGTTTGAGTGACTGACTAATTGATAGCTACTGAGTTTGAGTGACTGACTAATTGATAGCTACTGAGTTTGAGTGACTGACTAATTGGTAGCTACTGAGTTTGAGTGACTGACTAATTGATAGCTACTGAGTTTGAGCGACTGACTAATTGATAGCTACTGAGTTTGAGTGACTGACTAATTGATAGCTACTGAGTTTGAGTGACTGACTAATTGATAGCTACTGAGTTTGAGTGACTGACTAATTGATAGCTACTGAGTTTGAGTGACTGACTAATTGATAGCTACTGAGTTTGAGTGACTGACTAATTGGTAGCTACTGAGTTTGAGTGACTGACTAATTGATAGCTACTGAGTTTGAGTGACTGACTAATTGATAGCTACTGAGTTTGAGTGACTGACTAATTGGTAGCTACTGAGTTTGAGTGACTGACTAATTGATAGCTACTGAGTTTGAGTGACTGACTAATTGGTAGCTACTGAGTTTGAGTGACTGACTAATTGGTAGCTACTGAGTTTGAGCGACTGACTAATTGATAGCTACTGAGTTTGAGTGACTGACTAATTGATAGCTACTGAGTTTGAGCGACTGACTAATTGATAGCTACTGAGTTTGAGTGACTGACTAATTGATAGCTACTGAGTTTGAGTGACTGACTAATTGATAGCTACTGAGTTTGAGTGACTGACTAATTGATAGCTACTGAGTTTGAGTGACTGACTAATTCATAGCTACTGAGTTTGAGTGACTGACTAATTGATAGCTACTGAGTTTGAGTTACTGACTAATTCATAGCTACTGAGTTTGAGTGACTGACTAATTGGTAGCTACTGAGTTTGAGTGACTGGTTAATGAACTCATGTTGCTGTCGTGCTCCCTGCCGAACCGTTGGCCTCCTCGTGCTCGCAAGAGGCTCTTCTTGGACGGCGGCACTAACGCTTTGCCGAGGGTCTCCCTGTCGCGGCCCATTACACAGCGACTAGCTGTGGCACACAGCTGTGGCATGTTTTTCTGCAGCCTGTCGGTTCGCGTCTTCCCCAAATCCTTTTTTGACTGCGGCTCTGCTTTTCGACGCTTCTGGATTGACTCTCTATGATCGAAGAGCTCTCGCTCTCTCGGTCTCTGTTCATCCTTGAAGCTGCTCGCTCGGGCGTGTCCGAGCTCAGAGAGGCTGAGCTACCCCCCCCCCTCCCAGCCTGGGGCCACATCTGCTCCTCTCTGTTCTTTCCGTTAATGCGTCTGTCTCTGCTTCATCACTCATGAGCTCATTTGTGAGCACATGTTCTCATAAACTCACTCAGGAACTCAGCACTCATAAAGTCACTCTGGAAGTCAGGGACTAAGGTTGCTCATAAAGTCACTCTGGAAGTCAGAGACTAAGGCTGCTCATAAAGTCACTCTGGAAGTCAGGGACTAAGGTTGCTCATAAAGTCACTCTGGAAGTCAGAGACTAAGGTTGCTCATAAAGTCACGCTGGAAGTCAGGAAGCTAGGATCTCATGAGTTCAAAAACTCACTCATGAACTCGGTGAGGGACTTATGAAGTCATGAATGCTGTCATGAGCTCACTCCTTCGTTAATTTATTCGCTAGCAAATCCCCCGCTCAATCGCATTGAGTCAGTAACTCGTTAGCTCCAGCTTCAGTTTATTCCTGCTGCATCGTCTCATCCCTTGGGATCGCTCGTGCCGGCCGGCAAAGCCTTTTTGGGGCTGCGGCTTCTTGCGAGAGTTTCGGTAATCCGATCGCCAAGTTCATTTGATTGCTAGGAGAGTTAGTTAGCTTGCTTTCCCCCATACCGAGGCCGGGGAAGGATTGACCCTCGAAAATGAGGGAGAGATGGAGAGATGGAGTGCGGAGAGTCTGGAATAAGTTTGGCCCTTGCTCTGTGCTAAGCGAGCACTCGATAAGACAGCCACGGCAAAGTCGCCTCCGCCGCTGCCCACTTCTCTGGCTGAGAGTCAGAAAAGGCGATGCTGAAAAGCTGGGAGAAGAGTGCCTGGCGGGGAGTAAAGAGGCGAGAGAGGGCAGGGCTGAGCAGACAGACCCCAGCTGTCCCCAACCCTCTTCCCTTCCTATTGCACCGAGCAAATCTGGGACTGGCATGGGAGAGCAACTAACTAACTTGCCGTCCCTCCCGATCCAGAAACTCCCCTTCTTGGACTGGACTATCGTGAAGCTTGGTTGCCATGGAAACAGGCTCACTGCCCTGACAGTGCAAGCTGCTTATCGAGCTATTCGACACTAAATAGGGAGGATTACTAGTGGCTACTGCTGAGCGCTCAATCAGTCACTTTCTGAAAAGAGAAAAGAGACAGAGACAAACAGTAAATGTTTGATTGAATCAGAGATATATTG
The DNA here is from genome assembly GCA_002269645.1 of Macrostomum lignano. Lineage (NCBI taxonomy): Eukaryota > Metazoa > Platyhelminthes > Macrostomidae > Macrostomum > Macrostomum lignano. Next base: position 76,373 of record NIVC01003097.1, on the reverse strand, counting down.
ACTGAAGACTGATTCTATTTCAGATTATGATCCTTAAAGCTATATATCTACTGCTGTGATATGAAAGCTATATAAATATCCGAAATCTCACGGGTTGGAACCCAAATCCAGCCCTAGATAAGAAAACCCCTACTTACACCCTAGATAAGAAAACCCCTACTTACACCCTAGATAAGAAAACCCCTACTTACACCCTAGATAAGAAAACCCCTACTTACACCCTAGATAAGAAAACTCCAACGATCACCCTAGATAAGAAAACCCCTACTTACACCCTAGATAAGAAAACCCCTACTTACACCCTAGATAAGAAAACCCCTACTTACACCCTAGATAAGAAAACTCCAACGATCACCCTAGATAAGAAAACCCCTACTTACACCCTAGATAAGAAAACTCCAACGATCACCCTAGATAAGAAAACCCCTACTTACACCCTAGATAAGAAAACCCCTACTTACACCCTAGATAAGAAAACTCCAACGATCACCCTAGATAAGAAAACCTAACCCTAAATAAGAAAACTCATACCCTAACCCTAAATAAGAAAACCCCAACCCTAACCCTAAATAAGAAAACCCCAACCCTAACCCTAAATAAGAAAACCCCAACCTTAACCCTAGATAAGAAAAGCCCAACCCTAACCTTTAGATAAGAAACCCCTACCCTAACCCTAGATAAGAAAACCCCAACCCTCACCCTAAATAAGAAAACCCCAACCCTCACCCTAGATAAGAAAACCCCTACCCTCACCCTAGATAAGAAAACCCCAACCCTAACCCTAGTTAAGAAAACCCCTACCTTCACCCTAAATAAGAAAACCCCTACCCTCACCCTAGATAAGAAAACCCCAACCCTAACCTTAAGATAAGAAAACCCCTACCCTCACCCTAGATAAGAAAACCCCTTTAGAAGCTCACATTTAGAAGCTCACCCAGTTAAAACCAAAGATTCTGAAAAAGTTGTCACTCAAATGACATGCAAATTAACTATCAATCCATCAAGGTACTCGCTGGACTTCGCTACTCAAATCTGTCAGTGAGTCCGCCGCTAGTGATGTACGCCCAGCTCAGCACAACTCTATCCGGCGTCTTTAATCCGCTTATCTACGCAGTCTGCTCGCACAGTTACCGGGAAGGCTACCTGCGCGTCTTCTGCGGCTGCTGCTGCTGCTGCCGCAGGTGCCGGTGGTGGTGCTTCAGGTGCTGCATCGGCAGCGGGGGCGGCGGCAGAGGTGAGCTCTGGTTTCTGCTCCGCTCGTAGTGGTAAACACAGTCTGTTGCTATGGTGATAAACAGAGTTGTACGCTCGTAGCTATGGTAAACATAATCTGTAGCTATGTTAAACACAGTCTGTAGCTATGTTAAACACAGTATCTAGCTACCCTGGTATGTTAAACACAGTATCTAGCTATGGTAAACACAATCTGTAGCTATGGTAAACACAGCATGTAGCTATGGTAAACACAGCATGTAGCTATGGTAAACACAGCATGTAGCTATGGTAAACACAATTTGTTACTATGGTAAACACAGTATGTAGCTATGGCAACCACAGTCTGTAGCTACAGTGGAGGGTATGTTTTTGGTTGTTTATTTTAGGAAATGAGCTTGTTAGTCTGGTTTACTTGACGAAATATGTGGAACCTGCATGATGACAGAAGTCTAAATTAATGACTTTTGTCAACCAGTAATTGTCAGGATTAGTGGCTGCAAGTTAACATCTGGAATCTGTTGCTCTCGCTGGCATTGACTTTTAGGAATGTTCGCTTGGGAATCCAGGCACTCAGGAATCCAAGCACTCGGGAATCCATGCACTCAGGAATCCAGGCACTAGGGAATCCAGGCACTAGGGAATCCAGGCACTCGGGAATCCAAGCACTCGGGAATCCAGGCACTCGGGAATCCATGCACTTGGGAATCCAGGCACGCGGGAATCCAAGCACTCAGGAATCCAAGCACTCAGGAATCCAAGCACTCAGGAATCCAAGCACTCGGGAATCCAGGCACTAGGGAATCCAGGCACTCGGGAATCCAGGCACTCGGGAATCCAGGCACTCGGGAATCCAGGCACTCGGGAATCCAGGCACTCGAGAATCCAAGCACTCGGGAATCCAAGCACTAAGGAATCCAGGCACTCGGGAATCCGGGCACTCGGGAATCCAGGCACTCGGGAATCCAGGCACTCGGGAATCCAGGCACTCGGGAATCCAGGCACTCGGGAATCCAGGCACTCGGGAATCCAGGCACTCGAGAATCCAAGCACTCGGGAATCCAAGCACTAAGGAATCCAGGCACTCGGGAATCCGGGCACTCGGGAATCCAGGCATTCAGTCTCTAGATGTATTTTACAATTGCTTCCCAGCGGCCCTGGGAAGCTCTGACGACGATCCAATCGACCTTCCTATTTCCTCGGCAATGGCGGCCGCCGCTGTCGGCGCGCCTTCGTCATCGTCGTCGGCAGCGCCAGGCAGCGGCTTTGGCGGCCTTCCTCGCGACCAGACGGTGCACAGCCTGCTGCCGCATTCCGCCAGCAGCCGCTTCAGCGGCATCGCCTGCTCGATTGCGGCAGCTTCTACGAGACCCGCCGCCACCGCCGCCACCGCCGCCGCCACCGCCGCCGCCGCCGCTGCTAACTCTTCCTCCGCAGACTCTGGCTCCGGCTACGCCCAGCTGGGGCCACAGTCGGACGGCGAAGAGGGGGCGGCAGCGGCTGCAACAGAAGAGAAACCGGCCGCGACACGCAACTTCGAAGAGCATTGCAACAGCAATCAGGAGGCTGGCACAGAGACTGTCTGACTGCGCTGTCCTGCATACAAGGGAGGCGGGTTAACGTGACCACCTGAATAACCAGGCGCCTCCTCACCCTACCTGAATAATCAGGCACATCCTCACCCTACCTGAATAATCAGGCACCTCCTCACCCTACCTGAATAATCAGGCGCCTCCTCACCCCACCTGAATAATCAGGCACCTCCTCACCCTACCTGAATAATCAAGCACCTCCTCACCCTACCTGAATAATCAGGCACCTCCTTACCCTACCTGAATAATCTGGCGCATCCTCACCCTACCTGAAAAATCAGGCGCCTCCTCACCCTACCTGAAAAATCAGGCACCTCCTCACCCCACCTGAATAATCAGGCACCTCCTCACCCTACCTGAATAATCAGGCACCTCCTCACCCTACCTGAATAATCAGGCACCTCCTCACCCTACCTGAATAATCTGGCGCATCCTCACCCTACCTGAAAAATCTGGCGCCTCCTCACCCTACCTGAAAAATCAGGCACCTCCTCACCCTACCTGAATAATCAGGCGCCTCCTCACCCTACCTGAATAATCAGGCACCTCCTCACCCTACCTGAATAATCTGGCGCATCCTCACCCTACCTGAAAAATCAGGCGCCTCCTCACCCTACCTGAAAAATCAGGCACCTCCTCACCCTACCTGAATAATCAGGCGCCTCCTCACCCTACCTGAAAAATCAGGCGCCTCCTCACCCTACCTGAAAAGTCAGGTGATTCTAGATTCTGAGAATCATCTGCTGATTCTAGACATGAAAAAGTACACTATGTCTACCATCTGCGCATGAAGGTTCGTTTTTATAAAAATCAATTGTGAATAACGCAAATACATCATATTTCGTCTCATAAACAGAAACTCGCATAGATGCTCACATTCTTTCAAGTTCTCATTTGTGACAATCTTCAAAGCATATGAGCAACGACTTGAGAACTAGTATTGTAAATGTGTTTTTCTTTAATGCGTGCACATTTTACTACTGTCAGTAGTGGCGAATTGTGTTAAAAACTGAAAAAATTATTTAATTGATACTTTAAAGTCTGTTGATGTTGTGCATTGCATTTTTTGCTGTTAAACTGAAGTGCAAATCGACATGTTTGACAAAAAAACACGAGAAAAATAAATATCGGAATGCGTCATTAGATACCATTAGTTACGAACTAGCAAATAAACTATTGTGACACCTGTAATACAGGGACAAATATTAATAATTAACAAAATCGAATTCCTTCTGAATTATTTTAAATGTAAAAAATCAAGCTAAATAATATACCAGCATTCATCTGATGCGGTCACAACTACACAGGTACAAATACACTCGGTAAGGACAACAATCTAATTAATGAACACTTCAACACGAAAATAAGGTTAGCCGCTGGACAAAGGTGCGAACAAATCTGAACCAAACAGAGTACGGGGGAGCTTTAAAATTATCGCGGAAAAGACACAACGTAGCAAAACTCAACTCAGTGCATACGGCTGGTGCGCCAAGGACTGCTAAATGTAACAGACCTTACTAGTTCACAAGAGCGTTCGCGACTCAGTTTGCTAATTAACATATTATAATTATTACTTAAAGTAATCCTTAATTAGGGCTATTATCTGCACAGTCAAGTCCTTAGTGCTAAACAAAAATACATTATTTAAAATAATGCGATGGACGGTTCGATATTATACGATCGATTTATAATGTTTTGAAGCCTAGATGACTAATCTTAGGAAAATTATCCACAGTCCGTGAAAATCCGATGACAAAGTGGGGAAATCTGATGACAATTTGGGGGAATCCGATGAAAATCTGGGGGAGTCCGATGACAAAATGGGGGGGGGGAATCCGATGACAATCTGGAGGAATCCGATGACAAAATGGGGGGGGGAATCCGATGACGAAATGGGGAAATCCAATGACGAAATGGGGGAATCCAATGACGAAATGAGGGGAATCCAATGACGAAATGGGGGGAATCCGATGACGAAATGGGGGTATCCGATGACAATCTGGGGGAATCCGATGACAATATGGGGAAATCTGATGACAATCTGGGGGAATCCTATGACAATCTGGGAAATCCTATGACAATCTGGGGAAATCTGATGACAATCTGGGGGAATCCTATGACAATCTGGGGAAATCTGATGACAATCTGGGGGAATCCTATGACAATCTGGGGGAATCCGATGACTAAATGGAGAAAATCCGATGACAACATTGGGGAATCCGGTGACAATATGGGGAATCCGGTGACAATATGGGGAATCCGGTGACAATATGGGGAAATCTGATGACAATCTGGGGGAATCCTATGACAATCTGGGAAATCCTATGACAATCTGGGGAAATCTGATGACAATCTGGGGGAATCCTATGACAATCTGGGGAAATCTGATGACAATCTGGGGGAATCCTATGACAATCTGGGGGAATCCGATGACTAAATGGAGAAAATCCGATGACAACATTGGGGAATCCGGTGACAATATGGGGAATCCGGTGACAATATGGGGAATCCGGTGACAATATGGGGAATCCGGTGACAATATGGGGAATCGACTGACAAATCTCAGAAAATCCGAAAATTTTGAAAATATCGAACATTGAACAAGTAATGAGCTATCAGCCGAATGGCTCATACCAATATCAAAAATAGTTTTAAATGTCGGTAGATTTTCACACGGTTGAAATTCTAGATGATACAGTTTTAGCCCGGATTTTTGTTCAGTTCAAAGGGCCTGGTGCTGTATGCAGTGCACATCATACGTGTACATCAATACATCACCGCCTTCCTGGGCCTTTTGGACTGCGAATACAAGCGATAAAATACATGTACGCTTGTAAAGTTGCGTTACAAAACAACGAAGCGAGAGCTACATGTATTTGTTTGAAAAATTTGTGTAAAAATGTGTTTTACGCCTAGCGATTTAAAACGACTGGCTAAGCAGTGGCGTTGCCGCCATCTCCGGCCAGGGGAGCCACCTCGTCCGCCGGCTTCTTGTCGTTGTCTTCGTCGCTGCTGCTGCTGTAGTCCTGGTCGCTCCGGTTTCTCACCCGCCGCAGCTCCATAGCCTCGGTCTGCTGGGCCATGGACACACCATGGTTGGCGTTGGCCGGCACGCAGCCCAGTCGTTTGCCGAGCGGAGTGGAGGCGAATGCCGAACGAAATTCGGCGTTGACAGCGAAGTAGGCCAGCGCTGAGGTGGCCATGCCAGCCTTGGCCAGGAGCAGAGCGGCAGTGGACAGCCCCAGGTAGAGGCCGCTGTCAATGTGGAGCAGGCTGACCAGGCTGCAGGCAGCCAGGATTGAGTAGGGCGTCCAGCAGACCATGAAGCCCACTGGCAAGGGTTTTGGTGGCTTTTAGTCAATGTTCTTAGGGTTTTTGGCAAGGGTTTTGGTGGCTTTTAGTCAATGCTCTTAGGGTTTTTGGCAAGGGTTTTGGTGGCTTTTAGTCAATGTTCTTAGGGTTTTTGGCAAGGGTTTTGGTGGCTTTTAGTCAATGTTCTTAGGGTTTTTGGCAAGGGTTTTGGTGGCTTTTAGTCAATGCTCTTAGGGTTTTTGGCAAGGGTTTTGGTGGCTTTTAGTCAATGCTCTTAGGGTTTTTGGCAAGGGTTTTGGTTTCTTTTAGTCAATGTTTTTAGGGTTTTTGGCAAGGGTTTTGGTGGCTTTTAGTCAATGCTCTTAGGGTTTTTGGCAAGGGTTTTGGTGGTTTTTAGTCAATGTTCTTAGGGTTTTTGGCAAGGGTTTTGGTGGCTTTTAGTCAATGCTCTTAGGGTTTTTGGCAAGGGTTTTGGTGGCTTTTAGTCAATGCTCTTAGGGTTTTTGGCAAGGGTTTTGGTGGTTTTTAGTCAATGTTCTTAGGGTTTTTGGCAAGGGTTTTGGTGGCTTTTAGTCAATGCTCTTAGGGTTTTTGGCAAGGGTTTTGGTGGTTTTTAGTCAATGTTCTTAGGGTTTTTGGCAAGGGTTTTGGTGGCTTTTAGTCAATGCTCTTAGGGTTTTTGGCAAGGGTTTTGGTGGCTTTTAGTCAATGCTCTTAGGGTTTTTGGCAAGGTTTTGGTGGCTTTTAGTCAATGCTCTTAGGGTTTTTGGCAAGGGTTTTGGTTTCTTTTAGTCAATGCTCTTAGGGTTTTTGGCAAGGGTTTTGGTTTCTTTTAGTCAATGTTCTTAAAGTTTTTGGCAAGGTTTTGGTGGCTTTTAGTCAATGCTCTTAGGGTTTTTGGCAAGGGTTTTGGTTTCTTTTAGTCAATGTTTTTAGGGTTTTTGGCAAGGGTTTTGGTGGCTTTTAGTCAATGCTCTTAGGGTTTTTGGCAAGGGTTTTGGTGGCTTTTAGTCAATGTTCTTAGGGTTTTTGGCAAGGGTTTTGGTGGCTTTTAGTCAATGCTCTTAGGGTTTTTGGCAAGGGTTTTGGTGGCTTTTAGTCAATGCTCTTAGGGTTTTTGGCAAGGTTTGGTGGCTTTTAGTCAATGCTCTTAGGGTTTTTGGCAAGGTTTTGGTGGCTTTTAGTCAATGCTCTTAGGGTTTTTGGCAAGGGTTTTGGTTTCTTTTAGTCAATGTTCTTAGGGTTTTTGGCAAGGGTTTTGGTTTCTTTTAGTCAATGTTCTTAGGGTTTTTGGCAAGGTTTTGGTGGCTTTTAGTCAATGTTCTTAGGGTTTTTGGCAAGGGTTTTGGTTTCTTTTAGTCAATGTTTTTAGGGTTTTTGGCAAGGGTTTTGGTGGTTTTTAGTCAATGCTCTTAGGGTTTTTGGCAAGGGTTTTTGGTGGCTTTTAGCAAGAATATTTAAGGGGCTTATTTTTAGGAATTTAGCATGTGTTCTAGGGGAGATTTTGGGCGTTGTGCATCGGAAGCTTTCGTAGGCATTTTTGGTAGTCGGATATGAACGTGCACTGAAAAGTCCGTTTTGGTCTAGAATAATGTACTGTTTGTACTTTTAATGTTACTTCCCCTACTCTTTCTCTGCAGAGCACAGTGCACGTAGGAAGCTAATGGGCACTTGGCCAGGTAACAGTCAAGGACCGCTAGTCGTCCTACTAAAGCACCACTTAAGTAGTCCTTGATGAATCCGTTTGCTTGCTCTTCGTCGGTTTTTGTTCTTTTCTGCGCTGTAACTTGCCGTAAAATAGGAGACTTTATTTTCCCGAGCGATGGAACTGGAGGTAAAGTTGATAAGCTACAGCTGGTGTTTACAGTAGCAATATCTACTAAGGCGGGAATTCCCCTTGATAAATTTTTGCTGCGAATTTCAAGAAAAAATTTCTTTTTATTTCAAACCTTCAAAGATATTCAACGATTCTGCCAGAAGGTCGGATTTATCCCATAAGCGCTAGTGTATTCAACACACCCCTGTGCGCCACTCAGCACTGCGCCTCAGTGCAGCCTTGACAAGCCTCCAAATTTCATCAGCACGTCAACTGCATCTGTCTGCATCAGCTCTGGCTTCGGTGGTCACTGGCCTTCACCCAGGCGGAGCTTCTGGACCTTCAACACGTGGCACCAGGTGACTATCAACACCCTGTTACGAATTTCTCGAGTTTCACTGATCAAGCCTCGGCAGGCGGCAAGCTTCAACTGCTGGACATCCTCAGCTAGTCTCTCAAGCATTCCTTCGCCACCCCGACACCGTCGGCACCTTCAATAGGTGACACCAAGGGACTATGGGCACCCAAACGAGATTTTTCCGAGTTAAAATTGTTACGCAGGTGGAACTTAACTCAAGATTTTTGTTTTAGAAGGTGCGCAACAAAAAGTTCGACTCTCAAAATCTTCTACTTGGGAAAAGTTCCATTTTTTGTTTCAAAAAATCTGATCAAATTTTACTTCCCGTCTGGTTCGTGCGAATTGAGAAAGTCAATTACGTTAATTTAGGCTACACAGGTTATGGTTCCGGCTTAGGCCATGTAAACCGGGGGTTTGGGGGCTTCAGTTCGTGTTTCATTTGCGTCAATGGGATTTTTTATCGTGCCCGCAGCAATGATCGTGATTAAAAAATTGATAACTGAAACCTTCTCCGCCGACAGAAGTTTCTCGCAGTCTAGACTGAGTCTTCTGCCTTGTTTTCTTATTCTGGGGAAAAAATCTCGAATCTTTTCAGGCTTGGAATTAAATTTCGGATAGCGCAAATAATGACTGGGGACTGCGAGTTGAAGCAGATGCGGCTAACAAGAAAAACTTTTGCAATCAGGCGCATACTGCATTGCCTTGCTCAAGCTCGGGTTGCTTCCACCTGCTTATTAGACCTGATAATGTCACCAGCTGCTGTTGATGAGCGAGAGTTCGGCCTACTCTTCAAGAAAACTGGATTATCGGATCTCTCCACCTCAGCAGCGTGGCGCTATCAGGTGGCTATCTTAGCAAGGAATTCCCTGCTCTGCTGCAGGGCTCAATACCAAAGCAAATTATAGTGCATTTCTCAGCAAACCGTGATCAAAATGGGTGGTAAAATTGCAATTACCGCAATTACCGGATGTTTTGTACTCGCATGAGTCAACTGTCGGAGTGAAGGTTGAATCAAGAGCTGCAAGCTTGATGCCATGAAGGGCAGGGGTAGGGATAAATGTACGGAGTTACCAGTCCATCCTAAACAATGGCATGATGACTTACAGAAGTGTGCAAGAGCAGGTTGGTTAGCTAGTCAGTTCGCAAAGGAGGCTGTGGGCGGTTGGTCTCAGAGCTTATTGAAAAAGTCTGAACCCTAACTCTGCTTAACAAAGGAGTTTTGTGGCGTTAGATAAGGCAGCTTTTCTAGTCTGTGCTTGGCTCGTCAGAGTAAAGTCTGCATGGAAATATCTACTTCGTTTCTCGGCTCCAGGATCACAGAAATACAGAAAGCATAATGAGAACAGAGGAAGCAACGCACGAGTGCATCCCCTAGCTGAGCAAAGGCACTTCTGGAGCTTGAGTCCGTCCCGGCAAAGACGTCTCTCGAGTTCTCGTAGGACGGGGGACTTCCTTTCGTAGAGAATCTTTGAGGGTGAAATTTTTGAAAGCTTGTCTCTACACGCAAAAATAACGATGCCTGCGGAGAGAGGCACTTACCAATTTTATTGATTTGCTAATTCTCCAGAGCCTTCATAGTAAGCAGTTTATCCTAGATGACTCAATGTTGTGCAAATATTTTGTTTAACCACATGGTCACCAATAATTAGAAGGAAACAGACGCGGGAACCAAATGAATAATCATGCCTTCACTCTATGAACTTGTCTTAAAATCTCTGTAGCATTTATTATATTGGAAGCCGGCCTTCAAATATTTTCTAAGTATCTTGAAAAGTCTAGCTAAAGCAGAGCTGCTGAAGCTGTTTGAGTCCGGGGACCGACGCTTCCTATGCGCGCATCCGCCACAGTCAACGCCGTAGCGGCAAGCACTGAGTTCGGGCCTGCCCCTGGCAACCTGACCCCGCAGTAATTGACTTTCTTTCTGGGAAGGGGGTTAGCTAATAAACTTTCTTCCACACTCTAAGAAGATTAAATTTCTTCGCATCTCTTGCATAGCTATTCGGATGGCTTGATTCACGCTTTATGGATAAGGCCAAGGAGACGTGGACTGGTCCTAATGACAATTTCAGATTCCAGAATTTTAATTAAAGTTCTCCTTGACATTATTAAATAATCTGAACTTGCCTAATATTGAATGTCAATTACTAAACTTCAATGAAAAGAACTCACGTAGATCAAAGATTTCTATAATAAGCATCTGGGGTGGAAAGAGAAAATGAAAACAAAAAGAATTTACGAAATGAGGCCCAGCATTGAATGACCATGACTCTGTGGTTTTAACGCATTTTTTCATTCTGAGCGGCTTAAGAGAAGGACTGATTTGCACCGATTTCAAATGTCCAAACAAATTCTAAGGAGTCGCAACACCAAAGGACAAATCATTTCTGTTCTGAAATTCTTCTGTTGGGTTGTCTATATTACGAGGAGCCTAAATTGAAAAACTCGTTTCCATTCCAGATGCTAATTATAGAACTCCTTGACGTAGGCTAAATTTTGGCAGAAAGAATACCATTGATTGCTAATTCGAGCCACTTTTTCGACTTTTGTCTTCTCCACTGAGAGTTTTAGACAGCGTGTCGGAGCCATGTCGGCTTTATTGTCTATGGCCGAGTGCAGTTCTGTGGCTGTGGCTTTGGTTGGCTTTATTGTCTATGGCCGAGTGCAGATTGGCTTTATTGTCTATGGCCGAGTGCGTATTGGCTTTATTGTCTATGGCCGAGTGCAGTTCTGTGGCTGTGGCTTTGATTGGCTTTATTGTCTATGGCCGAGTGCAGTTCTGTGGCTGTGGCTTTGGTTGGCTTTATTGTCTATGGCCGAGTGCAGTTCTGTGGCTGTGGCTTTGTTTGGCTTTATTGTCTATGGTCGAGTGCAGTTCTGTGACTGTGGCTTTGATTGGCTTTATTGTCTATGGCCGAGTGCAGTTCTGTGACTGTGGCTTTGATTGGCTTTATTGTCTATGGCCGAGTGCAGTTCTGTGGCAGTGGCTTTGATTGGCTTTATTGTCTATGGCCGAGTGCAGTTCTGTGGCTGTGGCTTTGGTTGGCTTTATTGTCTATGGCCGAGTGCAGATTGGCTTTATTGTCTATGGCCGAGTGCGTATTGGCTTTATTGTCTATGGCCGAGTGCAGTTCTGTGGCTGTGGCTTTGATTGGCTTTATTGTCTATGGTCGAGTGCAGTTCTGTGACTGTGGCTTTGATTGGCTTTATTGTCTATGGCCGAGTGCAGTTCTGTGGCAGTGGCTTTGATTGGCTTTATTGTCTATGGCCGAGTGCAGTTCTGTGGCAGTGGCTTTGGTTGGCTTTATTGTCTATGGCCGAGTGCAGATTGGCTTTATTGTCTATGGCCGAGTGCAGTTCTGTGGCAGTGGCCTTGATCGGCTTTATTGTCTATGGCCGAGTGCAGTTCTGTGGCAGTGGCTGCTGCTACAGCTTGTGGGGGCTCTCCACTCTCCACTGCTAATTCCATGGTCTGTCGCTGCACTTAACTGAAGGCTCACTATAACCATGCAAAGTCGCTTTCTTGGAATTATGCAGGCTCTTAGCCTTTGACAAAACTTTGTGGCCTTAAATTGCAAGTTTAAGTGTTAAATTCTAGGCTTTCTTGTCTTTTCTGTCAGGGAATTGTGTGTTGTCTTATGGCCCAACCTGTGTTTATTGCACGATTACATAGGCTTTTAATTTTCATGTCTATCTATATACTGTATATTCTGCATCTTTCAGCGAAAAGGGAGATTCGAGTTGTCAAAAATGATCAACTAGAACCATGTTTTCTATTCAGTGTGCCATTGAGTTATCTGTCGTATTTACAGACGTAAAAATGAAATTAAAATTCAATCCATCAAAGCGTATGCGACAAAAAATTTGCTAATTTTATTTTTAAAACTCGTTACGGCGAATCAGTCGATAGATCTTTCTCTGAAAGCTTCGCTTTTCGCAGTTATTTTATTTAAAACGTCGATTTTAATTTTTTTTAATTGAAAAGCATCGCTTAAAAGCATCAGGCTGTTTGATTTAAGCGGTAGCTGCTTTATCTGTGCAATCAATTGGGAAACCAAATTTAGTTTCTTTTGCCTGAAGCTCAAATACAGGCAGATCGATTGCGGGATGGAGGCGGAGTGCCGGTCGCAGAGTGGGTGGTACAGAGAGACAGAGGTGGAGTTCTATGGTCTAAGTCCTGGTATGTACAGAGAGACAGAGGTGGGGTTCTATGGTCTAAGTCCTGGTATGTACAGAGACAGAGGTGGGGTTCTATGGTCTAAGTCCTGGTGTGTACAGAGAGACGGAGCTGGAGTTCTATGGTCTAGGTCCTAAGGCTGTACAGAGAGACGGAGCTGGGTTTCTATGGTCTAGGTCCTAAGGCTGTACAGAAAGATGGAGCATGGGTTCTTAGGGCCCGAGAATGGACGCCTCAAGCCAGCTTCTGCATAGAAACGGGAGCTCGGGCCATTTTGATGAAGCAAGGGCTTACAGGCTCATGTTAAAGTGATTCACGAGTTTTTTCAACTGAAAAAACAAGCTGCAATTATCTTTTAAAGTCGGTGCTCATTAAGCGACTCTCGATGTGGACGGCACACCTTCAGTTTGCCAATCCGATTCGTGACTCGGATGTCTCGATTCAGATTAGGAGATCTGCTCGACTCAGCCCCCACACAAGCTCTAATGAGAATCTCCCACTTCCGATGTTTGTAAGCGTTTATAAGGAAATAATTGCTGTCCCAAATACTTTGTCTCTGATCCCGTGAGAGGCGACCAATTTACAAAACCAGCTCACCGATGATGGCCAGCACGTGAATGACGAACTGGCGATCACGCCTGGCCTGATTGCCGCTGGAGGTTGACACGATTGAGCTGCGGTGTCTGCGGATCTGCGGGGGAGGGAGCGGCGACGGTTTGATTCTGTGATCCTCACTCTCAGTGATTCCTACGGGTAATGATCCTCAATGATCCTCAATGATTCTCAGTGACTCCTAATGATCCTCAATGATTCTCAGTGACTCCTACGGTTAATGATCTTCAATGATTCTCAGTGATTCCTAATGATCCGCAATGATTCTCAGTGACTCCTACCGGTAATGATCCTCAATGATTCTCACTGACTCCTCTAATGATTCTCAATGATTCTCAGAGACTCCTCTAATGATTCTCAATGATTCTCAGAGACTCCTCTAATGATCCTCAATGATTCCCAGTGACTCCTCTAATGATCCGCAATGATTCTTAGTGACTCCTCTAATGATCCTCAATGATTCTCACTGACTCCTCTAATGATTCTCAATGATTCTCAGAGACTCCTCTAATGATCCTCAATGATTCCCAGTGACTCCTCTAATGATCCTCAATGATTCTCAGTGACTCCTCTAATGATCCTCAATGATTCTAGTGACTCCTCTAATGATCCTCAATGATTCTCAGTGACTCCTCTAATGATCCTCAATGATTCTCAGTGACTCCTCTAATGATCCTCAATGATTCTCAGTGACTCCTCTAATGATCCTCAATGATTCCCAGTGACTCCTCTAATGATCCTCAATGATTCTCAGTGACTCCTCTAATGATCCTCAATGATTCTCAGTGACTCCTCTAATGATCCTCAATGATTCTCAGTGACTCCTCTAATGATCCTCAATGATTCTCAGTGACTCCTCTAATGATCCTCAATGATTCTCAGTGACTCATCTAATGATCCTCAATGATTCTCAGTGACTCCTCTAATGATCCTCAATGATTCCCAGTGACTCCTCTAATGATCCTCAATGATTCTCAGTGACTCCTAATGATCTTGGATTAATCATCACCCAAGGTTTTCAATCACTCTTGATGATCAATAATGTTAGTATATTATTCCCATAGATGACCAATAATTCACAGTGAGTATCTGTGATTCTCAATGATCATTTACCATTTTGAGTCATTATTCCTGATTCTCAGTTATTTTTCCTAGCTTGTATTATAAATTCTCTCCTAAAGTTCATTAAGAATAACTAATGATGATGGCTGAGGCTTCAGTCCGGTTTGCCAACTCTATGAGCCCCATCTGCTCGAAACTAATGACTGAAGGACTGCTCATGCTCATAGCTAATTAGGCAAAAGATGGACAGAAAACAGTGGGAAAACAAGATCAATTTCACACACGGAAGCCCATATGATTGGAGACCTTGATCTGTTTGCCAGGCTTGCGACAAATTAACAGGCTTTGGATTTGGAAACTGTTCATCGTCTACAAAACCATGGACTATTCGTCTATGCTGCGTGTAGTATCTGGACTGGAAACTGCAGCGCAATCCATGCACTTATTCTACGCATAGAATCTGGACTGGAAACTGCAGTAAAGTTTATCTTTTTGCACCCAGTAAGGATTAATTGACTTTCTTTCACTCAAAAAATCAGAAGGAGGTGGCCAGAAAATTTGAATAAATCAACAAACAGTTTCCAATCCGGATGTAAGTCCTAGGTTTAGTATTCCATGCACGATGTGATAGAAAATAGAACTCATCCCAATACAAATACGAGGATAGATGAGTAAGGTTGGAAGGACTTATATGAGGGCTTCTGCAGGTGCAACCGTAGCGAGGAGTAGAAACTGAGAGCAGTGTTTTTATCAGGGTCCTCACAGTTTTTTAAGCAAACTTTGCGCATGACTTGCAGCTAATAATACATGACTCCTGAAAATGAAATTCTCTTCCCATTCCCAGCTGCCAGTTGCAGATTTTATTCAGTATTTGCTGCGGCCCAGACAATTTTTTATTGAAAAATCTGGACCAAAAGGCAATGATTTCTAATCGTTGCTTGTCCCACTCGCACTGCATCCAGCCTGTCTGTCTACAGCTGAATGAGGATGAAAGGGAAATTCCGGGCCTCACTTCAGCGCTTAATTTAAACCGATCCTGTCTCTCTTTCTAGCCTTGCCTAATCCGGCTTGCTTTTTATTGTCTGAAATTGCATTTTAAAAAAGGCCAGCCCTGACAACAAGCTGGCTGCCGGCCTATATGCGGATTAACAGTAGAACTACCATATTTCTCCGATTCTCTCTGACTCTCTCCGATTCTCTCTGACTCTCTCCGATTCTCTCTGACTCTCTCCGATTCTCTCTGACTCTCTCCGATTCTCTCTGACTCTCTCCGATTCTCCCTGACTCTCCAATTCTCTCTGACTCTCTCCGATTCTCTCTGACTCTCCGATTCTCCCTGACTCTCTCCGATTCTCTCTGACTCTCTCCGATTCTCTCTGATTCTCTCCGATTTTCTCTGACTCTCTCCGATTCTCTCTGATTCTCTCCGATTCTCTCTGACTCTCTCCGATTCTCTCTGACTCTCTCCGATTCTCTCTGACTCTCTCCGATTCTCTCTGACTCTCTCCGATTTTCTGACTCTCTCCGATTCTCTCTGACTCTCTCCGATTCTCTCTGATTCTCTCCGATTCTCTCCGACTCTCTCCGATTCTCTCTGATTCTCTCCGATTCTCTCTGACTCTCTCCGATTCTCTCTGACTCTCTCCGATTCTCTCTGACTCTCTCCGATTCTCTCTGACTCTCTCCGATTTTCTGACTCTCTCCGATTCTCTCTGACTCTCTCCGATTCTCTCTGACTCTCTCCGATTCTCTCTGACTCTCTCCGATTCTCTCTGACTCTCTCCGATTCTCTCTGACTCTCTCCGATTCTCTCTGACTCTCTCCGATTCTCTCTGACTCTCTCCGATTCTCTCTGACTCTGTCCGATTCTCTCTGACTCTCTCCGATTCTCTCTGACTCTCTCCGATTCTCTCTGACTCTCTCCGATTCTCTCTGACTCTCTCCGATTCTTTCTGATTCTCTCCGATTCTCTCTGACTCTCTCCGATTCTCTCTGATTCTCTCCGATTCTCTCTGACTCTCTCCGATTCTCTCTGACTCTCTCCGATTCTCTCTGACTCTCTCCGATTCTCTCTGACTCTCTCCGATTCTCTCCGACTCTCTCCGATTCTCTCTGACTCTCTCCGATTCTCTCTGACTCTCTCCGATTCTCTCTGACTCTCTCTGATTCTCTCTGACTCTCTCCGATTCTCTCTGACTCTCTCCGATTCTCTCTGACTCTCTCCGATTCTCTCTGACTCTCTCCGATTCTCTCTGACTCTCTCCGATTCTCTCTGACTCTCTCCGATTCTCTCTGACTCACTCCGATTCTCTCTGACTCTCTCCGATTCTCTGACTCTCTCCGATTCTCTCTGACTCACTCCGATTCTCTCTGACTCTCTCCGATTCTCTCTGACTCTCTCCGATTCTCTCTGACTCTCTCCGATTCTCTCTGACTCTCTCTGATTCTCTCTGACTCACTCCGATTCTCTCTGACTCTCTCCGATTCTCTCTGACTCTCTCCGATTCTCTCTGACTCTCTCCGATTCTCTCTGACTCTCTCCGATTCTCTCTGACTCTCTCTGATTCTCTCTGACTCACTCCGATTCTCTCTGACTCTCTCTGATTCTCTCTGACTCACTCCGATTCTCTCTGACTCTCTCCGATTCTCTCTGACTCTCTCCGATTCTCTCTGACTCACTCCGATTCTCTCTGACTCTCTCCGATTCTCTCTGACTCTCTCTGATTCTCTCTGACTCTCTCTGATTCTCTCTGACTCTCTCCGATTCTCTCTGACTCTCTCCGATTCTCTCTGACTCTCTCCGATTCTCTCTGACTCTCTCCGATTCTCTCTGACTCTCTCCGATTCTCTCTGACTCTCTTTAACCCTGTACGTTTGTTCTTTATTTCCTATTTTGATCTTGTTGTGTGTATGTGTGTGTGTGAGAGAGAGAGAGTGAGAGAGAGAGAGAGAGAGAGAGAGGGAGAGAGAGAGAGGAGAGAGAGAGAGAGAGAGAGAGAGAGAGAGAGAGAGAGAGAGAGAGAGGGAGAGGGAGAGAGAGAGAGAGAGAGACAGTAGAACTACCAAGGGGGGGACCAGACAATTTTTTTGCTGCGCCGGAACTGAGCAACGCGAATTTCAAGTACACGGGCTAACTTTTTATTGCGCACCTTCTCAAATAAGAATCAAGTTGCCAGCCCTCCAGACCGTCGAGATATTCGACGATTCTGCCAGAAGGTCGGATTTTTCCCATAAGCGCCAGTGTATTCAGTACACCCCTGTGCGCCAATTAGCACTGCGCCTCAGTGCAGCCTTGACAAGCCTCCAAATTTCATCAGCACATCGACCGCATCTGTCTGCATCAGCTCTGGCTTCGGTGGTCACTGGCCTTCACCCAGGCGGAGTATCTGGACCTTCAACACGTGGCAATAGGTGACTATCAACACCCTGATGCGAATTTCTTTAGTTTCGCTGATCAAAAAGCCCGAAAGCCCAAAAAGCCTATAAAAAGTTAGCTCTTGTTCTTGAATTTCGTGTGCCTGCGTTGCTCCGTTCTGGCGCAGCAAAAAAATTGACAGGGAGGCGAAATCCCCCTTGGTATTTCGACGGGCGAAAAATTGGTATTCCCAAGAGCCGTTTTTGCTTGCGATTTCTGCTATTCAGTGTTCTCAGACACACCCCACCCCTCGGTCTCAGCACCCACCCTTCTGCCTCAGCACCCACCCTCTACCTCAGCACCCACCCTCTACCTCAACACCCACCCCTCTACCTCAGCACCCACCCCTCTGCCTCAGCACCCACCCTTCTGCCTCAACACCCACCCCTCTGCCTCAACACCCACCCTTCTGCCTCAACACCCACCCTTCTGCCTCAACACCCACCCTTCTGCCTCAACACCCACCCTTCTGCCTCAACACCCACCCTTCTGCCTCAACACCCACCCTTCTGCCTCAACACCCACCCTTCTGCCTCAACACCCACCCTTCTGCCTCAGCACCCACCCCTCTGCCTCAGCACCCCACCCCTCTGCCTCAGCACCCCACCCCTCTGCCTCAAGACCCACCCCTCTGCCTCAGCGGACACGCTACACCGGCAGCTCACGTGCGCAAAGATGGCCACATAGGAGCCGACAATGACAGCCAGGGGCAGCAAAAACTCGGCAGTCAGTAGGCCGCCCAGGTAGACTTTGTCGCGGGTCCGGTTGCCCTCCCAGTCCAGATCGCAGGCGGCCACGTGACCGACTCGGCGGACTCCGGCGACGTCGAACATCGGCGGAAGGCTCCAGGCTGCGGCAACCACGGCGGAGAGACAGACGAGGACCAGGACTTGCGCTCTGCCAAACGGCTTGTTGCGGGTCACCATGCGGCAGCGCAGGGCTGACAGGCCGGTCAGTAAGTTGATGTTGAACAGGCCCAGGGAGCTGGTGCTGAACACGTACCTTTTTGGATTTTTCGGGCGGCAAAAGTTTGACAAAGTTTTCGTCTTTCGTTCTTTGGATTCTCTGACTCTCTCCGATTCTCTCTGACTCTCTCCGATTCTCTCTGACTCTCTCCGATTCTCTCTGACTCTCTCCGATTCTCTCTGACTCTCTCCGATTCTCTCTGACTCTCTCCGATTCTCTCTGACTCTCTCCGATTCTCTCTGACTCTCTCCGATTCTCTCTGACTCTCTCCGATTCTCTCTGACTCTCTCCGATTCTCTCTGACTCTCTCCGATTCTCTCTGACTCTCTCCGATTCTCTCTGACTCTCTCCGATTCTCTCTGACTCTCTCCGATTCTCTCTGACTCTCTCCGATTCTCTCTGACTCTCTCCGATTCTCTCTGACTCTCTCCGATTCTCTCTGACTCTCTCCGATTCTCTCTGACTCTCTCCGATTCTCTCTGACTCTCTCCGATTCTCTCTGACTCTCTCCGATTCTCTCTGACTCTCTCCGATTCTCTCTGACTCTCTCCGATTCTCTCTGACTCTCTCCGATTCTCTCTGACTCTCTCCGATTCTCTCTGACTCTCTCCGATTCTCTCTGACTCTCTCCGATTCTCTCTGACTCTCTCCGATTCTCTCTGACTCTCTCCGATTCTCTCTGACTCTCTCTGATTCTCTCTGACTCTCTTTGATTCTGTACGTTTGTTCTTTATTTCCTATTTTGATCTTGTTGTGTGTATGTGTGTGTGTGTGTGTGTGAGAGAGAGAGAGAGAGAGAGAGAGAGAGAGAGAGAGAGAGAGAGAGAGAGGGAGAGTTACCCAAGCCGGCAGACTGTTTTGATGTTTATCGGGTCCGATGTCTATCGCTACACTTGATCAAATGCTTTAGCGAATAAATTTTGCCGTCTGTCAGTAAACCAGCTCGTAGCATCAACTGAATTTAGCTTCCTCTAACGCTACACAATACGCTTAACTTGTTGCAAAACTGAAAATGTTTGACAGTTGATTGAAGTTGACTAATTCGTCGAGTGCTCTATCATTGGCTCGCTGTCTACTCAAGTCCAGACTCGACCGACGTCTTCAATCAAATAAATTATGCTTTGCCAAATGTTAGTTGGACTTTGCGGCAACTACGCTGGCTTGAAGAAGCTTTCTAGACGCACTCAACCACAAGCCCGCTAACCAATATGGCTGGTGTAGGGCTTGCAGCCTCCGCAAATATCTCTCTCTCTAGCTAGCCTAACCGGCTCCCTTCGGCTCCCCGGAGATCGCTGAGGAGACGGCAGTTTTTATTGAAGTATATTCCACTAGAGCCGAAATTGATTCCCGCTTTTTCTGCCTGCCCCCTCCCCCCCCCCCCCCCTAATATTCCAGAAGCCAAACCGACTCAAACTGCGTGACAGGCTGCTTGAAATGTTCCATATATGATTATGAAGCAAAACCGAGTGCTTTTAGTTCAGAGTTGCAGATTTTGACTTTATGTCATTTTTTCAGCAGGGGGTCTCACAATTGCGTTGGATTCCGACATCTTTAATGCAGATTTTTTTCAACTAATCCAGTGGATATCAACAGCGCTGCTGCAAGACAGTTAAGTAGAGGTTGACCGCTAATGTTAATGCTACCAGATCCGCTCCTCCCCCTGAGCAGCCCAGTCTCACCAGTAGCACCAGGCCATGTGGAAGGCCCACTCTCCGGCCAGCCAAGCCGACGCCAAGTTAAGCGAGGCGGCCGACAGCACGCACAGACAGTTGCCAACGAAGCCGGAGCACAGCACGTGCATTGACGGATTGCGCAACGATGGCGAGGCCAGGATGTTGTAGGCGGCTAGCCCGTTCGAGATGAAGCTGGCTAAGAACACTGCACTGCACCAGCCGGCTAAGGCGTAATGCTTCCAGTTGCTGCTTTCAGCAATGACTACTGAGCTAGTATTGTTTGTTAGAGGCATTGCTGCCGGCTGGGCCGTATTTCAGTATTTTATCTGAATGCGTATCCCCCACAGGTGGCTGGGACTGTCAGTGAGTTGGTTCAGCCAAGCGGGCAAGCGTTTATCTTTGTGGATGCAGACGGGCAGGGGGGGGGGCAAATAGTGCATTCATTGGCTGCTATTCGGCATTGGCGGGCCCAGCCTGCTCCCTTGCAAGCTGGGTGAATGAAGCTTCAGAGCAAAGGGGAAAAGAGAGGAAGCAGAGTAAGGAAAGGGAGAACTTCCCTTTGGGTCGAGCACAGCTGTAAAAACCAAAGTGGGCTTAATTGTGAGCTGTTCTCAGCTGGGCCTGCGGTACCTTCTTCCGCTTCGTCGGTGCCGCCGCAGCGTCTCTTTGGCTAATGGTTAATTACCGCAGCGGGCAGCAGAATGGAAACCAATAGGTGCCTATCCGCCTAGTAGCTGCAGGAAGCGGTCAGCTGCAAGAACATTTGCTCTGTAGAGAAAAATATTCTCACGCCCGTCCAGCTGAGGAGATTAGCTCGAGCTCGAAACACTAATAACTAATGTGCTCCAGTGTTTTGTTGAAGGCGTGAGGAGTCTGCTAATCTACTTAGTAGCTTGCCTTGGAAATCTCACCCTGTGAATCGCACCCTGTGAATCTCACCCTTGAATCTCACCCTGTGAATCTCACCCTGTGAATCTCACCCTGTGAATCTCACCCTGTGAATCTATCCCTGTGAATCTCACCCTGTAAATTTCACCCTGTGAATCTATCCCTGTGAATCTCACTCTGTGAATTTCACCCTGTGAATCTATCCCTGTGAATCTCACTCTGTGAATTTCACCCTGTGAATCTATCCCTGTGAATCTCACTCTGTGAATTGCACCCTGTGAATCTATCCCTGTGAATCTCACCCTGTGAATTTCACCCTGTGAATCTATCCCTGTGAATCTCACCCTGTGAATTTCACCCTGTGAATCTACCCCTGTGAATCTATCCCTGTGAATATCATTCTGTAAATTTCACCCTTAGAATCGCACCCTGTGAATCTCACCCTATGAATCTCACCCTATGAATCTATCCCTATGAATTTCACCCTGTGAATCTCACCCTGTGAACTTCAATCTTTGAATCTCACTTTTTTGAATCTCACCTTGTGAATCCCATCCTGTGAATCTCACCCTGCGAATCTCATCGAGAATATTAATCTAGAAATCTCTATTCAAGTGTACGTATTTAGGAATCTCACCCGAGAATCTCTCTTTCCTTTTTAGAACATAACTGGATACTTTCTGAGAAGTTACCTAAGAAAGAGTCTGCTAAACTCATGCGGAAATATTCTCTGAAAGAATCGCCCGTCGGCGATGATAGCTACAGCAGGTCCCCTGAAGAAAATGGAAATCAATGCTTTTTGACGCCATCAGAGGGATTATTTAGCATAATTAACACGAAATTATTCCATAACCAAGCGTCCGAGAATTCGTGCTCATCGCTCTGAGTTGAGCTTGAATTCGAGTTGGATACTTGCAGCCACTCGAGGCGCAAAAACCGAATAGAAATTGCTGCAATTCGCGATAAAATTCCCGATTTTGATTCATGAATATTTAATCGTCACCGCAGGTTATAGGTGCAGCTGAGATTCGAAAAATCCAAATTTCACGGGAATAAGGCATCGAATTGGGCTGCAATTTATGCACAAGTACATGTATTATCGAGCTTTTGAACCTATATGAGCATGATTTTACTTATTATCGATTAATAAGTTATTTAAGTAATCTGGAAAAGCTATGAAGGTTGAATAACGAGGTTTTGTCTCCTTGCCTGTCTTCGGTGTTCACTTTTACTGATTCAACTTACACAGATGTACTTTAAGGAGATCCGGCTTGCCTAATTGCACTTCTTTTGAGTCAGGCTGGCGAGCAACTTGCGGCTGGCTGGGACTATAAATTTAGTTACAGTCTTGCTACAGCTTCTGTGGAGTTTTGGCTCACAATATCCTCCGAGGCAAACTGAAGCATCCGGCCCTCTCTTCTCTACTAGACTCAGCTCATCCCGTGCGGCACACTGGAACACCCGGCCCTCTCTTCTCTACTAGACTCAGCTCATCCCGTGCGGCACACTGGAACACCCGGCCCTCTCTTCTCTACTAGACTCAGCTCATCCCGTGCGGCACACTGAAACACCCGGCCCTCTCTTCTCTACTAGACTCAGCTCATCCCGTGCGGCACACTGAAACACCCGGCCCTCTCTTCTCTACTAGACTCAGCTCATCCCGTGCGGCACACTGAAACACCCGGCCTTCTCTTCTCTGCTAGACTCAGCTCACCCCGTGCAGCACACTGGAACAGCCGGCCCTTTCTTCTATACTAAGCTTAATTGCAATTTTAATATCAATATAATGAAAATATGCTTATATTTGTGCATCAAATAAAGCGTACAGACCTTTAAAATTTCTTTCCAGTGATATTTACTGTAAAAAGTTAGGTTTCAAATGTGTTCCATTAGTTAACCAAAAATTCTGATGGAGCTCATTCTGAGCAATGAAGCGGCAACGTCAGCTCCCGCCGCGGCAAAGGTCAAGTCGGGTCACGGTCGCTCAAGGGCAGCCAGAAGCTGTTCGCGGTTCCTGGCGCACCAGTCGGCAAAGTCGACGGGCCGACGCGGCTCGAGGTAGCGCTCAGCCACCGAGCGCTTGAGCTGCTGGTCGACTCGCAGCACAAACTCGAAGGCGTTGCCGAGGTCAATTGAAGCTGCATCGCCCCGGGAGCGCAGCTGCTCGCACGTGATCTGCCGGATTTGTTTTTATTGATGGCATTTTATGTAACTCACATATTAGTTTAGCAGGTGCTAAAGCTTCACTTATCACTCTTGTAGTCGCCTCACCTGTGTCTTTGCATCTCATCACCTGTGTGTCTGCATCTCATCACCTGTGTGTCTGCATCTCATCACTGTGTGTCTGCATCTCATCACCTGTGCGTCTGCATCTCATCACTGTGTGTCTGCATCTCATCACTGTGTGTCTGCATCTCATCACCTGTGTGTCTGCATCTCATCACCTGTGTCTCTGCATCTCATCACCTGTGTCTCTGCATCTCATCACCTGTGTGTCTGCATCTCATCACCTGTGTGTCTGCATCTCATCACCTGTGTCTCTGTATCTCATCACCTGTGTCTCTGCATCTCATCACCTGTGTCTCTGCATCTCATCACCTGTGTGTCTGCACCTCATCACCTGTGTCTCTGCACCTCATCACCTGTGTGTCTGCATCTCATCACCTGTGTCTCTGCACCTCATCACCTGTGTGTCTGCATCTCATCACCTGTGTGTCTACATCTCATCACCTGTGTCTCTGCATCTCATCACCTGTGTGTCTGCATCTCATCACCTGTGTCTCTGTATCTCATCACCTGTGTCTCTGCATCTCATCACCTGTGTCTCTGCATCTCATCACCTGTGTGTCTGCACCTCATCACCTGTGTCTCTGCACCTCATCACCTGTGTGTCTGCATCTCATCACCTGTGTGTCTGCATCTCATCACCTGTGTCTCTGCATCTCATCACCTGTGTGTCTGCACCTCATCCCCTGTGTGTCTGCATCTCATCACCTGTGTCTCTGCATCTCATCATCTGTGTCTCTACATCTCATCACCTGTGTCTCTGCATCTCATCACCTGTGTCTCTGCATCTAATCACTTGTGTCTCTGCATCTTCTTGACTGTGTCTCTGCATCCCCACCATTTACAAAAAGGCATTTGCACTTTTTAAATCAACTTTTTATAACTCAAATCCGCCGTACTACAATGAATTTGAATATTTGAAACATAACTCCTGTTTTTTTCCCTCCCTGTTGGCGAAACATGACGATGTTGCTGACTATAAGAATAAACGGCGTTCGAGTCGATAGCTACAGAAAGACGGTCTCTATAAGATTCAGATTTTATTCAAGATTAGCGGTTTTTTAGAGACTGTTTGACCTCAGGGCTTATCTACCGTTTTTATCTACTTGCAATGTGCGCTGGCATCTGGTTACTATTCCATGCGGCCCTGAGAGGGGATGAACTAAAGCCGGTCAAGGCAGAAGGCGAAGGATTAGACAAATTAAGAGAATTGAGTCGTGAGAGACAGGTGAGAGTAGGACAGGTGAGAGTGGGACAGGTGAAAGTGGGACAGGTGAGAGTGGGACAGGTGAGAGTGGGACAGGTGAGAGTGGGACAGGTGAGAGTGGGACAGGTGAGAGTGGGACAAGTGAGAGTGGGACAGGTGAGAGTGGGACAGGTGAGAGTGGGACAGGTGAGAGTGGGACAGGTGAGAGTGGGACAGGGGAGGAGATAAATAGTGCATATTTTTAATAACAAAAGAAAAGTTTTAAAACAGATTTCATTGCCGAGACTGCCCAATTTCCCCCAGTCTACTAGACCAGCTATTCCGACTGAATTCGAAACCAAGTGGAAAAATCTGTACAAGGGGAATCTGTACTGTATAGCATGTATATTAGCAATGTGCTCTTCATCTGATCTTATAGAAAGGCCAAAAAGCTCTTGGTAGGAAGACCAGTTGCTTCTCCTGTTCTAACAAGATCAGGGTCGACCTCGTATTATCGATCAGCTGGCATTAGTATGTGCAGCGGGGAGCCAGAACCTCTGACAAGAGTTAGCTATCCTATCCCATCTGACTTCAGCGACTAATATATTATTGATATTCCAGTGGGGACACAGTTGCCATGCATTGCCCTGCTAAATGCTCTCACAAGCCAACATATGACTACTCATTTGTTTCTGAGGTATAAACTCTTCAGCAAAATTTGAGATGGGATAAACATGGAGGATGAGCTGGGTGTGAAGGAGGATGAGCCGGGTGTGAAGGAGGATGAGCCGGGTGTGAAGGAGGATGAGCCGGGTGTGAAGGAGGATAAGCTGGGTGTGAAGGAGGATGAGCCGGGTGTGAAGGAGGATGAGCCGGGTGTGAAGGAGGATGAGTTGGGTGTGAAGGAGGATGAGCCGGGTGTGAAGGAGGATGAGCTGGGTGTGAAGGAGGATGAGTTGGGTGTGAAGGAGGATGAGCTGAGATGTGAAGGAGGATGAGCTGGGTGTGAAGGAGGATAAACTGGGATGTGAAGGAGGATAAGCTAGGGTGTGAAGGAGGATAAGCTGGGGTGTGAAGGAGGATAAGCTGGGGTGTGAAGGAGGATGAGCCGGGGTGTGAAGGAGGATAAACTGAGATGTGAAGGAGGATAAGCTGGGGTGTGAAGGAGGATAAGCTGGGGTGTGAAGGAGGATAAGCTGGGGTGTGAAGGAGGATGAGCCGGGGTGTGAAGGAGGATAAACTGAGATGTGAAGGAGGATAAGCTGGGGTGTGAAGGAGGATAAGCTGGGGTGTGAAGGAGGATAAGCTGGGGTGTGAAGGAGGATGAGCTGGGTGTGAAGGAGGATGAGTTGGGTGTGAAGGAGGATGAGCTGAGATGTGAAGGAGGATGAGCTGGGTGTGAAGGAGGATAAACTGGGATGTGAAGGAGGATAAGCTGGGGTGTGAAGGAGGATAAGCTGGGGTGTGAAGGAGGATAAGCTGGGGTGTGAAGGAGGATAAGCTGGGGTGTGAAGGAGGATAAGCTCGGGTGTGAAGGAGGATAAACTGGGATGTGAAGGAGGATAAGCTGGGGTGTGAAGGAGGATAAGCTGGGGTGTGAAGGAGGATAAGCTGGGGTGTGAAGGAGGATAAGCTGGGGTGTGAAGGAGGATAAGCTCGGGTGTGAAGGAGGATAAACTGGGATGTGAAGGAGGATAAGCTGGGGTGTGAAGGAGGATAAGCTGGGGTGTGAAGGAGGATAAGCTGGGGTGTGAAGGAGGATAAGCTCGGGTGTGAAGGAGGATAAACTGACACGTGAAGAAGGATGAGCTGGGTTGTGAAGGAGGATAAGCTGGGGTGTGAAGGAGGATGAGCTGGGGTGTGAAGGAGGATAAACTGAGATGTGAAGGAGGATGAGCTGGGGTGTGAAGGAGGATAAGCTGGGGTGTGAAGGAGGATAAGCTGGGGTGTGAAGGAGGATAAGCTCGGGTGTGAAGGAGGATAAACTGAGATGTGAAGGAGGATGAACTGGGATGTGAAGGAGGATAAACTGGAATGTGAAGGAGGATAAACTGGAATGTGAAGGAGGATAAACTGGGGTGTGAAAGAGGATAAACTTGGGTAAAAAATCATTTAACATGATAATAAAACCAGATTCACTCGAAAAGAAAGAACAGTCTGGACTTGATACCTAGCGACTGGGGAATAGCAATAATTGCCACGCTCTGCCACCCGCAGCCAGCTTTCAAAACCTGCCCCGCTATCTCACTTATCAGATTAATGATTTCTTTCAAGCAAATTAAAAGACAGATCTTCCGGCATCACCTTCTGATCGATGACGTGAACGCCCAACTCTCGGCTGAGAATTTCCACCAGCTGCTGTACAGTAATCTTGCCGGCCGATAGGGGCAGGCAGCGTCCATAGCAACCGTTGCCAAGCTGCAGACAGTTAAGCACAATCTCGGCAATATCGTCCGCGTCCATCATGTCGATTGGCTCGCCGCCGCAGGGAATTGCTGCGCAAAAGTTATCAGACAATTAATTTGAAGTTAATTAATAGTTATTAGAAAATCATTTCTTTTAAGTTGAATTGAAACTTCAAAAAAAACCGGAAACTTTTTGAAATTTTACCAGAAAACCAACCAGCGAATCCTTTTCTGGAAATTATTTTAAAAAGTCAACGGGAAAGTAACTATCAGAAAACGAATGATAGAATAATACGCGGATATTCAACTAATTGGTTAAATAATTCAAAAGTCAATTTCTTCTTGAAGCATTTAGGAAATGAGATTTCGATCACGTAGCTAAATTAAAAAAAACAGCAAAATTCACTGAAATACAGCTAGTACAGGCTGTTGGATCGGATTGACTCATCTGTAGTATACCTTAGGCCTGTTGCATGTATATGCATATTCTGCATACTAGAATGCCGATGCGATGTCTATGGTAAATATACTGGTAGCTGCTGCCGTGTTGGGCCCCGCCTTGAGGCAGAGATCAACCAAGAGCTGCTAACTCTATCCATGCTGAGTGGTAACAATAACAAGGCCTATCCGTGGCATCTAAGACCATAGCTATGACATCTAGCTATGGCCTATCTTTGGAATGTAGCTATGGCTTATCTATGACATCTAGCTATGGCCTATCTATGACGTCTAGCTATGGCCTATCTATGGAATGTAGCTATGGCCTATCTATGACATCTAGCAATGACCAATCTATGGCATCTAGCTATGGCCTATCTATGACGTCTAGCTATGGCCTATCTATGGAATGTAGCTATGGCCTATCTATGAAATTTAGCTATGGCCTATCTATGACATCTAGCTATGGCCGTTTGGCATCTAGCTATAGCATCTAGCTATGACCTATTTATGGCATGTAGCTATGGCCTATCTATGACGTCTAGCTATGGCCGTTTGGCATCTAGCTATAGCATCTAGCTATGGCCTATTTATGGCATGTAGCTATGGCCTATCTATGACGTCTAGCTATGGCCTATCTATGGCATCTAGCTATGGCCTATTTATGACATGTGGCTATTGTCTATCTATGACATCTAGCTATGGCCTATCTTTGGAATGTAGCTATGGCTTATCTATGACATCTAGCTATGGCCTATCTATGACGTCTAGCTATGGCCTATCTATGGAATGTAGCTATGGCCTATCTATGAAATTTAGCTATGGCCTATCTATGAAATTTAGCTATAGCCTATCTATGACGTCTAGC
Organism: Macrostomum lignano; assembly: GCA_002269645.1. Classification (NCBI taxonomy): domain Eukaryota; kingdom Metazoa; phylum Platyhelminthes; family Macrostomidae; genus Macrostomum; species Macrostomum lignano. The sequence goes on along the minus strand of NIVC01003097.1, from coordinate 48,110 downwards.
TATGGCCTATCTATGGAATGTAGCTATGGCCTATCTATGAAATATAGCTATGGCCTATCTATGAAATCTAGCTATGGCCTATCTATGGAATGTAGCTATGGCCTATCTATGAAATTTAGCTATGACGTCTAGCTATGGCCTATCTATGGAATCTACATGTAGCTATAACCTGTCTATGGCATCTAGCTATGGCCTGGCTATGGCATCTAGCTATGGCCTATCTATGGCCTATCTTTGGCCAATCTATGGCCTATCTAAGGCATAGCACAAGCGGCACCAACCCAAGCAGGCGTGTCCCCCGATCCGCCTCGGCCGCAGGCAGTCCTGCAGCAGGGCCTGATACAGCACCGGCAGCACCAGGTAGGTGACCGGCAGGCCGGAGTCGCGCCACAGCGGCTCAGCCTGGGCCCAGGCGTCCATCCTTCGAGCTGACACGCCCAGGATGCGCAGCGGCGAAGCTGCCGTGCAGCAGATTACGTGACTAACGCCGCCGTCTCGAGCCCCGGCGATCAGGTTGACGGCGGCCGTCTGGCTGCGTGTCAGACAGTCAGGATCGGCCGGTTCAGCTGGCAACTCAACGAACAGGGCGTCCGCTCCTGCCAGAGCCGCCGACACGGCCGTCGGATCTTGCAGCGAATCGGCGTCTGGCAGCCGCGTCGCTGGCTGTTGAAAATCGTCCGGCAGAGCGGCGAGCTTGGCTAGCAGGGCGTCGGTCAGGAGGCCGCTGCCAGCGAGAACGATTCGCCGGCGCTGTTTCTGCTCCGCAGTGCTGCTCATTGTGCTCAGGCTGGCCTACTAAGATAGCTAGACCTAATAGATTTATCGCCTTTCTTTTAGTCCTATCCTCTTACTCGTAGTTTGTAGACAAACAACAATATTTTCCATATATACAGAATCGGCACAGACGAGCGGAGGGTAAGAGAGAGATGACAGAGGCTGGAAAATGGAAAATAAAAAAGCGATGAACAATTAACTAACTGCACAATGAAGAGACAGACAGAAATAAGTAGTTGCAGACTCGTTCATTAGTTTCTCTCTCCCTCTATTTCTCCCTCTCTCCATCTCTTTCTCTCTATCTTTCTGCCCAGCCTCGAAAGCATTTTTACCTGAGAGCGGAAAGTGGTCGATTGAGAGATTAGTAGACTGAAAATTGAGACAAGAAACAGAGGGGAGAGAGGGCCTTGCAACGCATCATCATTGAGACTGGCATTGCAGTATTGAGGGGAAGGAGGATAATGCTAGTGAGAGATGAGGCAGCTTATAGGGGAGGACAGAGGCAGCGGGCTTGTTGCAGCCGGTGGATCTTCCTCACCCGCCTCGGGTCGTACTTGCTCTATGTGAGCACGGAAGCTCATCTAGCAGGTTATCCGCCTCTCTAAGAGCTCCCGGCAGCAGTGAGTTTGCTTCCTGCCACCTGCCACCCCAACCGTGTGCCCGTTCATCACGTCAGACAGAAAATTATATCCTGTAACAGATGTTTGCGGGGGCGCTCAATTTTTTTGACCAGATTTGATCTGTAGTCTCAGTTTCACTTAGCGGGATACAAAGTTATACTGAAAGTAGTGTGAATGAGCTGTTTTTTCAAGCATAAAAATTGCATTGTATATTCATTGTGCAAAGCAACTGTGTCACACCGTGTTCTAAATGCTGAGCTAGTGTGTCACACCGTGTACTCAGCATGTAGTTGAGCTAGTGTGACACACCGTGTACTACATGCTGATTCAATATGTCACACCGTGACTACATGATGATTCAATGTGTCACACCGTGTACTACATGCTGATTCAACATGTCACACCGTGTACTACATGCTGATTCAATGTGTCACACTATGGATGAACTACATGATAATTCAATGTGTCACACCGTGACTAAATGCTGATTAAATGTGTCACATCGTGTACTACATGCTGAGCCTTGACTTACTTGACTTAGCTGCAGGGGGCGTCCGGCGGATGCAGCGGGGAGGCGGAGGAGACCGCCCATTCCGCTAGCCCCTGGCGACCAATGACTTCCGTTGAAGTGAAGTCGCTCAGGGGGACCCGTCGGTCTCGCCTGCAGCGCGATCCTCCTCACCGACAGTGGGGAAAAAATCGGCTCGTCCCGTGTCCCTGAGGTACCGGGCGAGCAGCGGGATGCTCTCGGGCCTGCAAACGTCGGAGAGAACCGGGTTTGGCCCGAGGTGAGTGAGCCTGGCCCTGGTGAAAACCGGGCAGTGGCAGATAAAATGCTCGGCGTTTTCACTGCCTGAGCGGCAGAAGGGGCACCGCTCCTCGGGTACCTGGCCCTGAAGGAAGCGGTGGCGAGAGAAGCAGCCATGCCCGGAGAGGGCCATGCTAACTGCTCTGAGGTCTCTGCGGTTGAGCCTGAGGAGGGCTCTACGCAGGAGAGGGGAGGGGCAGGGGACGGCCGCCCGGGATTGCCTACAATTCCAGGTGTCGTGCCACCTGCGGAGATGCTCGGAGTCAGCCCAGCGCTTAACGCGGGAGTTGATCACCGAGGCGGGGATGGGGGCCCCCGGGCCCGGCCCCAGCAGCGCGCCGGCGGAGCCAGCCTTGGCCAGCAGGTCGGCGCGCTCGACATGCTGAGCCAGTGTATCACACCGTGACTACATGATGATTCAATGTGTCACACCGTGTACTACATGCTGATTCAACATGTCACACCGTGTACTACATGCTGATTCAATGTGTCACACTATGGATGAACTACATGATAATTCAATGTGTCACACCGTGACTACATGCTGATTAAATGTGTCACATCGTGTACTACATGCTGAGCCAGTGTATCACACCGTGTACTACATGCTGATTCAATGAATGTGTCACACCATGTACTGCATGATGATTCAATGTGTCACACTATGTATGGACTACATGATAATTCAATGCGTCACACCGTGACTACATGCTGAGCCAGTGTATCACACCGTGTACTACATGCTGATTCAATGTGTCACACAATGTATGAACTACATGAAGATTCAATGTGTCACCCTATGTACTACATACTGATTCAATATCTCACACCGTGACTACATGCTGATTCAATGTGTCACACCGTGTACTACATGCTGAGCCAGTGTGTCACACCGTGTACTACATGCTGAGCCAGTGTATCACACCGTGTACTACATGCTGATTCAATGTGTCACACCGTGTACTACATGCTGATTCAATGTGTCACACCGTGTACTATATGCTGAGCCAGTGTGAGGACAGTCAGGGAAGGACAGTCAGGACAAACGCATACGTGTGCACTGGGATTTGAATCTAGGTCGAGAAATTCCAAGGTGAAGGCATTGAGTCACAAGTTCGTCCATTTCTTTTCTCTGTGTCAACACCTTGTCAATGGCCTGATGCCTTTCCGATTTGCTGCCAACATTTCCGCCATCAATTGCAGCAGGAATTGCTTTCTTTTTTCAGTGCTTTTAGCCGACTTGAGCACAACTTGAAACCTCGTATTAAAAAACCAAAGTTGCACACAGAGCCCCAGCTGTCTCCTCTGCTGTGGCCATTGGTTCGCGCGTCCCTCAGCTCCCAGGAGATTGGGCCCCGGACAAAGAATGAGAGAAATGCAACTTAAAAGATCGTACGAGCGTAAGCCGCCAAAAGTATGAGGCATTGCAGCTGCCCTCTGCGCAGATTGAAATTCTCATATCAGGTGAGATAGAACGACAACAAATGAACGAGTCAAATTCTACTTCAAGCGGTGAAGGTCGCCAGTTCGAATCCTGCTCCAGTAGCAGCCTGTACTCGGCTGGCGAGCGAGCCCTGTACGGCAGCCTCGGCGCCGGCCTGTCCGCTTACATCGCCGCAGTGAACCTGGCCATCCTGACTGTGTTCCTTCGCGACAGGTCGGTCAGGCGCGTCCCCGGTCACGTGTTCATCGTCGGCCTGATGGTGAGCAGCGACGTGCTGATCGGGCTACTGGCACTGCCCGGCTACCTGGTGCAGACCCTCTGCGGCGGCTGGCCGCTGCCAAAATGGTCCTGCGACCTTTGGATCACCGTGGATTACCTGAGCACCAACGTCAGCATGTTGAGCGTCACGACGGTGGCATTTGACCGATTTCTAGCCACGAATTTTGTGTTCACCCACAAGCGCTGGATGCACCGAGCCAATCAGATTCGGCTGTGCATCGGAGTCTGGGCGTTCACCGCGGCTAGGTGCGTGGCCACCTTTCCGGTCTGGGCGATCGCGTCCGGTTTCCGGGCTAGGGAAGGCTACGGCAAGTGCGGCCACCCAATCTACCAGGACATGGTTGCCGGTCTGGTGCAGCGTACTGTGGCCCTGTACATTCCCGTCATCCTGCTGGTCTTCTTCTACGGCGCGGTTGTGTTCCGCATTCTGAAGTCTTCATCAACGTTTGGGGCATCCGTTGTAGTGCTGAGGGTGAGCAACTTGGTGGTGGCACGCGACTTCGGGTCATTGGAGAGGCTGGGGAGACGAGAGGCTGGGTGACGAGAGGCTGGGGTGACGAGAGGTTGAGGATTCAGTAAGAAGGGGTTGAGAGTTCAGTATGGGGGGTTGAGGATTCAGTATGGAGGGGTTGAGAGTTCAGTAGGGAGGGGTTGAGGATTCAGTATGGAGGGGTTGAGAGTTCAGTAGGGAGGGGTTGGGAGAGTTCGGTGGGGGGCTTGAATGTCTACTGAAGTGCAGTTAAAAAAGTTAGTGCTTAAAAAGCTAGATTCGAATATTTTGGCTTATGTAAATTGAAGAGTACAGTGAGTGCTATACGAGTATAAGGACTGGATCAATTTACATGTATTACGATTCGTAGGCACCTCTGTTTTGGCGCGAGTTGAGTTGCAGTGGCTCTTTTCGTAAAGGAAAAATCGCAGTCTTGATAGAATGGTTTAATCGGCCAGCATCAAAGATTTAGCCAGAGGCTTGGTTACCAAGTCAAAACCAACTTTTAACGAGGAGGAAGTGAGAACTTGTGCTCGGAAGGATACTCGGAGGAAAAAGGGAAGTTGTGTTCTCCCAGCTCATTAGAGACCGGTGGAAGCGGCAAGTCAGCGGATTAGCTGCTGCTCGACGGAAGCGGCCAGAGGGAGAAAGCTGCCTACCATATATGGAAGTCGCCTGTTGGCAAGGCTCCTGCCCTTGTTGCTCTGGGAGCCCTTGTCAATTTTTCTCTGTGGGATTGTTGACGGTTTGCACTGAAGTTGACTGAGATTGCTTTGAGGATACCTCCGCCTAAGGCAGAAGAGCTTTTTCGGTGCAATTCATTAAGATCTCGGTTCGAAAGGGAACGTGTGTCTTCCATAGGTGTGCATCACTTAGGAGTGCCGGAAAGAAGTTGAGTCGGACTCAGATCCAAAGACCTCTAGGAACACTTCGTTATAGGACGTCTCGTTACACTCTCGATTCGTGTAAGAATAGTTTTCGTTGTCGTATACATATAGATAGAATTGCATGGTTTTCAACATGATATGTGGTGTTTGCAAAGGCCATCTCTTTCAAAAATTTTGAGTGTAACCAGAAACACTTAGCTCTATTGTATCATTTTATGGCTTAGTCGTATTATTAGATTATTACAGCTTTTGCATTACTTATGACTATAGGCCTATGACTATGCTATGCTTATGGACTGGCGGCCTATTGTAAATAATACTTAAAAGGCCTAGACCTATTTGATTTCTAACTAGGAATAACCCCAGCTATCTTAACTAACAAAAAATTGCGCCTAAGTTTTCGGCTACTTTATAAAATGCCTCCGAAACTTAAAGACTTGAATGCCAAAACCGCCCCAAAATGTAGGTGTGTCTCCATTGTACAGGATTTTCTTGCATCTACATCTAGTGGGAAACAAAATTAATTACTTTCTTGTAGGGGAGAAAAATCTGAACATGTCGAAAAAAAGTAACTTCTACATGCGATCGATTCGGAGATACGGACATTTCAATAATCGCCTTTAACTATTTTTGCACCATTTGCAAGCGTTGCGTCCTTCTAGTCTAGCAGTCCTTGCTCAGATTCTAGAGCTAAGAAGCTGATAAAGTATTTATAATAAGCATCCAAGCGCAAATGATTTTAAAGTAACCTAGTCCACTCCATCCAAAGTTGAACAGTTTCTATCCACAGCACTCTTGATTCGGATTCATCTCTCCTCAGGTGATATTGCTGCCGTGTCAGCATAATCATCTTTGAAATGAAGTTCAAGCTCGCCTCAGCTCCTTCAGGAGTCAGGATCTCTGTCGCTATTTAGAATTTCGCACTGCCAGCGAGGCAGTCTGTCTAGTCCTAGCCCAGTAGCAGAGCATATATCGAGTGTTGTTCTATTTGCGTTCCTTCGGCAGGCCACCACACTGGGCAGTGGGCCAGATTCTATAGCTCTCAATAGCCATTTTGACAGGGTCTTCCGGCGCTATGCCCCAGGAGTGTGGCCGGGCTGCTATGGAAGGATGGATTCTTGCCCTACTTTCTGTCCCAGCAATAGGATGCTTTCAACTGCTGCATGAAGACCTTCACAATGGCCCTGCCGTCCGTTCCTACTTGAACAATATTTGCTTGAAAAAAGTATAGATGCTTATTGGATTTCTTAATTAGCTGGCTAAAAATTTTTTTATAAGCAATTTAGAAAAATTGTTAAATTGTGCACTTTTACTTCTTAAGTTTGTTTACTTCCGCTGCTAAGATTGAATTCTGATTAAGTACGAAAAATAAGAAACGTAGGTTTGTGCAAAAGTGTATGGAGAAAGAAAGTTAGAAAGGGGGTTGAGGTCGCATATAGGACAGATGGGTTTGGGCCATAGACAACATGCGAATTACTCACTTGCATCATGCCATACTACGAGCGTACTTATTTTAGCATAGAGCATGGTGTGAGCCTTATATTGCCCGCTATTTCAGGCAGTTAGTCAAGTTGCGGGCTTTATTTTTCAATTTTCGACCATTTGTCTATGGGATATATATACCTGGTACATGCTCTATATGAGAGCATGCTATTTTTCTGGCGCACCCCCTCCCCTCGAGTTGTTGTTGTAGGGGTTGCCAAATGTGAAGGGACTGCTGCCCCCCACACCCCCCCGCGGCTCTCGGGCCCTAAAAAAATATTGCCCGGAAAAGCGTGCTTTATCTTCTACTTAAGCTACACTTAGAGAGTGAGGGACCGGTTGCGGGGGCGGAGTCTTCCGGACGTGGGGCGGAGCCCCCATCCAATACCATAGACTATTTTGTTTATGCCTCAAAAGTTTGCGGCCAGTTATAGTTGAATTTTGGCCATAGACAGCTTCGTTGTATCAACTGCTTCTCTTGCTTTTTCTGCCGCTCAATTAATGGGCGTTAATGGGTCTAAGGCTATTATTAACAGGCGCAGATGCTGCCCGACAGACAGGGGGTCGTAGCCTAGTGGTCTAGCGCGGCGCTCTTATAAGCCAGCGGTCTAGGTCACAGATTCTATAAACCGCGGAGAATTGGACGCGTCAACCTTTGAGCTACTCTGTATAACAGCTTGGTATAGTATGGTGCATAAAGTGATGTGGCAGTGTGAATTGCATAGGGTGCTACAAAGTGCCACTGCAATTGTTGGCCGTCACCGCTATCCGTGATCCTATTTTTAGTTGTCTAAGCTATAGTGGGCAGTTCTTTGCTAAGAAAAATGCAGAGTTGAGTCTCCAGTCTATAGTCTCTTTTGTAGCTTCCTCACTGACTGCTCTGATGCATTACCAGTATGCTTTGGCAAACTTCTGTTAGATCAGATCTTTGAGGCTCAAGTAGATGCCCATGCCAGCGGTTACATAGCAGAATGGTGGCAGACAGACAGACAGACAGACAGACAGACAGACAGACAGACAGACAGACAGACAGACAGACAGACAGACAGACAGACAGACAGACAGACAGACAGACAGACAGACAGACAGACAGACAGACAGACAGACAGACAGACAGACAGACAGACAGACAGACAGACAGACAGACAGACAGACAGACAGACAGACAGACAGACAGCAGACAGACAGGCAGGCAGGCAGGCAGGCAGGCAGGCAGGCAGGCAGGCAGGCAGGCAGGCAGGCAGGCAGGCAGGCAGGCAGGCAGGCAGGCAGGCAGGCAGGCAGGCAGGCAGACAGGCATATTTTGTAACCATTTTGTCTGCCTTTTCAAAACGGGGGGGGCGAAAAGAAACTCCTGCTGGATTTGAACCCCCCCGTCAGAAAAGCTTGCGTATTTCGAGCCCGACATTGCAAAGCTGTCCACTCAGCCGTGGGAATTTTCACTTGTCCAGGATCCGGTCCGTAGAGGGGAGCGGGAGAGCTGCAGAGCAGTAGTCAATTCCCTTGCTTTAAAGTCTGCTCAGAGGTTTTGGACGTGACGAGAGAGAGTGAGAGAGAGAGAGAGAGAGAGAGAGAGAGAGAGAGAGAGAGAGAGAGAGAGAGAGAGAGAGAGAGAGAGAGAGAGAGGGGAGAGAGGCTAACCAAAAAGAATTTGTTGTGATGAAGGATTCACAAAAGCAATTAGGAGGTCGGCAGCGAGGGCAGGGGACCCCTTCTCCACCTACTTGCTCAAGCTGATGAAGTTGAGAAAAACCTGAGAAGGAGACTGGCCTTTTCCCCTAATGGGCACTTTTAGAACGCATATAGGGACAAAGAGAGCCGGAACTCAGGCGGAAGCAGATTGAAATTCTGCTCTTTACCGAAAAGCGAGCATTCATTCTCTATTGAAGCAGAACTGATTACTCCGGTGCTAGCAGACTTTGCTATGCTTATAAATAGATTCGGAGAAACTCCGCCCGAAGTCTTACCGCAGCCGCATGCAGGGCAATCAGACTTGCAATAATCGAATCAATCATCAAGACTTTCTAAAGTTTGAGCATCTAAGCTGGCATCGGGCTGCACTCAACTAACTTCGGAATAGTATGTCAAAGGCTCGGCATTTCGACTGACTAAAACTTGATTTTGGAACTGGGGAAGTAAAAGTTCTTGGAAGAGTTTAAAATTGTTTCTCAAATTTCTCAATTTAAAACCGGCACATTGTCAAGCAGTTCTCACCGTCCTTTAGAGACATTCAAAGTATGGGAGAACGGGCGGAGCTAGGTCAGAGGAGGTCAGTGCTTGTACTCGTAAAAGTCACTCCTGCGAACTAGCTAATCATTAATAAAGTTATATTAAAATCTCAAAGTCCAAATTTCTGCTTTAACGCAACGCAACATCGCAGGGCGCCAGCGAGAGCCGCCCGGGCCGAGGCGGTCGTCCTCTGCGCCAGACTCCGTCCCAGCTGGACGCCGAGGTGGAAGACGACGAGCCAACGCCGATCCTGTCGTCTGGATCATCGTCCAGAGAAGCCGCAACCGCCGCCGCCGCGGCCGCCTCCACCACTGCAGCCGCCGCGGCCGCCAGAAGCAGCTCGGGTGCCGCAGATCAGAGGCAGCAAAGTGCATCGCTGTTGCAGCCCTCCAGTCCTTCGAGGCTGACGCTGCGCCCGCCGAGCTCCGCCGTCGACCTTCGCTCCCTCGGCGGCAGCTGCCAGACTCTGTCGGTCGGCGCCGGCGGACGTCGAGGCGGCATTGGCGGCGGCACGCTGGCTAGCCGGCTAGTTAAGTCGTTCCGCATGGTGACCTGCGTGCTGGCGGCCTTCCTGCTGGCCAACATGCCGTGGCAGGTGATCGAGAACATGATCGCCACCGGGGCCACCAGCGTGCGCAAGACCGATTCCATCTACGTGCTGTTCTGGATTCTGAGCTACATGAACGCGCTGTTGAATCCTTTGTTCTACTGCTTCATGAACAAGGAGTACAAGAAAGCGATGCTTAGATTCGCCCGTTGCCGCTCAACCGCCAGAGGAGGCGGTGGCGGCGGCGCCGCTGGATCCCGACCTGGCGCCGCCGCCAGTGCCGGTCCGAATCGCCGTCAGGCGGAGGCGGCGACTGCAGCAGCCAGGATACATTCGATGGACTCGGCCGCCGCCCAGGCAAGGCGAAATACTCTGTGCGTCTGCCAGCCGGAGTACTCACGGTTGCCAAGGCAACTGCCGCCTGGAGGCCGCGACTAGCCTGCTTCTGCTGGTGATGAACTCCTCCAGGCGGACAATCATTTGATGGTTTAGTATTGTTTTTCCTCAACAATTGCTATTGTTGATTTGCCTGTACCCCTCTGATTGGCTCCTCACCCAACTACTGGTGTGACCTCCCAAATACTGGTGTGACCTCCCAAATACTGGTGTGACCTCCCAAATACTGGTGTGACCTCCCAAATACTGGTGTGACCTCCCAAATACTGGTGTGACCTCCCAAATACTGGTGTGACCTCCCAAATACTGGTGTGACCTCCCAAATACTGGTGTGACCTCCCAAATACTGGTGTGACCTCCCAAATACTGGCGTGATCCCGAAAAGACTGATTTGACCTTCCAAACCCATATGACTTGGACTGGTGTGACCTCCCAAAAATCCCAAAGAATACTATGACCTCTCGAAGACTGGTGTGACCCCGCTTTGACCTTCCAAACACCCCCATCCAAAGATCCAAAGACTGATATGACCGATGTGACTCCTCCAAAGATTAATATGACCATCGATCGATCGATAGATATGGATCGACACCCAAAGACTGATGTGAATCCACAGGATGCGAGCCCTTATGGACAGCAAAACTGTCATAAAGTTTGATTAGCTAGCATAGCATTAGAAAATTTCAAGTAGATTTAGCAGTGTCTGCATCAATCAAATAACAATTTTAGCTCAGCCGCTCTGCATTATTCAAAACCAACTTTGCTGCTCTGTTTGAGCTGCTCAAATTGAAGCCTCATTTCTTTGAAAGTTCTTGAAGTGTTAACAGTCAATAAAATGAAAACATACGTGCGCCAGCTTTCTCATAGCTACCCAAAGACCACTCAACCGCGGAATTAGCAAGACTGGGGCAGCTTTTAGTTCCTGAGTTCGAATCCTAGCAAAGGCTACATTAATTTGAGGGACAACCGTCAAAGTCCTCAAATGGATCACGTGCCTGACGTTGAGAAAGTCAGGGCCCGGATTTGCGAGCCTGAAGCCCCCCCCTGCGAGCTGACTGCATTACATAAGAAAGAGACAGACACGAATCTGTGTAGATTAAATCAGAGATGTACGAGTAATTGATTTGTGACACTAATGTGATCACCTAGCACAAGAGTGCGAAATATATAGTGACAGGTGTAGACTGATCTTCACTTAGTAGAATCAGATTCTACAGTAGGCGACCAGGTAATCACGTCAGTAGGAAAATGGAGAAAAAAAATAGGCTAAGTCCGATCCAACCCAGATTTTTTGCAGCTGGATAAAATCCTACTCTGGACCTCTGTACTATTGTAAAAAATGGGGAAAAGTCCTCACTGAGCGCCGTCCAATAGCGTCAGAAAATTTCCTGACATCCACTGAACTGTACTAAACGACTGGGACTCTGTGTGCTGAGGATATGTAGAGTAGTTCATAGAGTATCGGTAGAATAGTTCATAGAGTATCGGTAGAGTAGTTCATAGAGTATCGGTAGAGAAGATCATAGAGTATCGGTAGAGAAGATCATAGAGTATTGGTAGAGAAGATCATAGAGTATCGGTAGAGAAGATCATAGAGTATTGGTAGAGAAGATCATAGAGTATCGGTAGAGAAGATCATAGAGTATCGGTAGAGAAGATCATAGAGTATCGGTAGAGAAGATCATAGAGTATTGGTAGAGAAGATCATAGAGTATCGGTAGAGAAGATCATAGAGTATTGGTAGAGAAGATCATAGAGTATCGGTAGAGAAGATCATAGAGTATTGGTAGAGAAGATCATAGAGTATCGGTAGAGAAGATCATAGAGTATCGGTAGAATAGTTCATAGAGTATCGGTAGAGTAGTTCATAGAGTATCGGTAGAGAAGATCATAGAGTATCGGTAGAATAGTTCATAGAGTATCGGTAGAGAAGATCATAGAGTATCGGTAGAGAAGATCATAGAGTATTGGTAGAGAAGATCATAGAGTATCGGTAGAGAAGATCATAGAGTATCGGTAGAATAGTTCATAGAGTATCGGTAGAGTAGTTCATAGAGTATCGGTAGAGAAGATCATAGAGTATCGGTAGAATAGTTCATAGAGTATCGGTAGAGAAGATCATAGAGCATTGGTACAGTAGTTGGTTGATACATTGGTGGTAGATTTAAAACCGGTCATATTTAGAACGTTTAATCCGTGTCTATAATCCAGTCAGCAGCAGCCACTATGGGATTAAAACTCTGCTTGGCATCGCATAGGGACATAAATGCTAGTGGGATATTTTTACAGCTTTTCAATTAATTAGACAGCCCATTTTTTGGGTAGGAATTCTGACGCCTCGGAAAAAGTACAACTCCCGTAATTCACATTCAGGCATTTGATGATGCATGAATTAGTTTACAGAAACTTAACAACAAATAAAAGCTACTAATAGTAGTCCAGTTTGATAATCAACATAGATTTACGTAGCATACGAAGTATAATGTATTGAAAATTATGCATACAGATGAGAAATACATGTACGTCGTACAGGGGAGCACGAGAATTGCCCGCCGAGATTTTCCCGCGGTGCTTAACAAGCCTTGCAAACTGCTAAGACGTGCAGGATTGATTATATATATTTGGGGGTCGCGCAAGACTGCAACAACCCCACCTCATATATCCGAAAGGATGTACATAGCTATGCATTACTAAACGTACACAGTACACTCAGTTATACGCAAGCAGTGTACACTTCACAAGTTTTATTGAAGAGATTTATCCGATCAAAATGGTTCGATGGTAACTGTTAATCAAATGAATATTTTTCTTGTAGGTTTTTATTGCCATATACATATTAATTCATACATGCGTCATGTCACTTTGTCCCCTAAAGTCTAAACTCTTTATTAACCCTTACTAAGCATTGGGAGGCAACGCAGAAAAATCTTCCGCGTGGCTAAATACGCTTCAGGAAAAAAACATTGCGGGAAAATCTCGTGGACCTACGGGTACAGTAATACTCATATCTCAGACAGGTACTTTTGTGTACTTTTCTTTGTGTACTTTTAAAAAACAAACTCAAAAATAGTTACGAAAACAGACTTCTCGACTTTTTAAAGACTGAACTGTATTTTTTCTCAACCGGATTTGTCTATGGCGAAACCCCAGTGCAAAGTGAACCGCCGGTGCATTTCGAACTTTACTTGGCCTCCGCCCGGGCCGAAACCCGGCCATCTTTGCCCAGCCATTGCCGGACTTTCTCGGCGCAGCCAAGCGTCTCTAGCGGCAGCTCAGTTGTCCAGGGCAGCGGCTTTCGTGGCGGCCAGGCCAGCTGCAGGTCCGGCTGCGAGCAACCGTCCGGGATGCCCACAAGTGATGACGTCATCGACAGCTCCTCCGGCGGCGGCGGCGGCTTCTGGTATTCGGTCAGGCGCGGCGGCGGCTGCAACTGACTGCCCTCGATGGCGGCGCATCGGCGCAGGACGAGGGCGCCGTTTGAATTGGTCCAGAACGAACGGCGTGCTCCGATGCGACCCTCCGGCGGCGGCAGCGGCAGCGCCGGTCCCAGTGGCGGCGCCGGAGCCGGCGCTAATGGCGACTCGGGGCGCCGGTAGCGCAGGCTGGCTGTGGCCAAGTCCTCCGCGGCGGGGCCTAGCGACAGGCAGCTCTGGTAGCAGCGGCCCGGCCTCTTGGACAGCAGCGCGTTGCCGCCGCCCCAGTCGCTGGAGCGCCAAACGGTGGCGCTGCCCTGATAGCGGAGGCGGCGCCGGCGCTGATAACCGGCGCCTGCGGAGGCGCAGGCCAGGGTCTCCAGCCAGGTGAGGTAGCGGACACCTGCCAACGCTTCTGAGGCTCTGCACTGCTGTTGCTGCTGCTGCTGCGATACTGGACCAGTGGCCCATAACCTAATTAATTATTGTGAAGATGTTTTTCTGTGCCCGTATCTAGAGTTGCAGATAGTTATGGGAATTAACACTCTGTGCATTGTTCTCTTGCGATTCACACACCCGTGAGAGCCAACCCCCGAGGCACAGAGAGTGTGCATGCCGGACGATTAGGAAGTCAAAGGGCCCTGTGTGTACACCCAGTGTGAGCGAGTGCATGAATGCGTGTCTGCGTACAGTATTGGCGCGCTTGTGTGTGCTCAGAAGTCTGCGGAATGGGCAGAATTGCCTTAGCGCTGCTTGTGGGACGATATCGCGAAGTCGTTGCGCCAAGGTGCCCGCAGCGCACTTTGATTTGCGAAGAATGCTACTAACTGGAAGCTGGTGGTAAACAAGCAAATTTATTGATTAAATGACAGCTTTAATCACCTTTACAATGCACTTTTAAGGGTTTGCACTTGTAATTAATCGTCTCGCAAAGCCCTATTTAATACCTTGAATTCGGAACATTCATTATCTGTGCAGTGGACGCCATGCTGCCTCTTAGCGGGCGCCACTGTCTCTTAGCGGGCGCCACTGTCTCTTAGCGGGCGCCACTGTCTCTTAGCGGGCGCCACTGTCTCTTAGCGGGCGCCACTGTCTCTTAGCGGGCGCCACTGTCTCTTAGCGGGCGCCACTGTCTCTTAGCGGGCGCCACTGTCTCTTAGCGGGCGCCACTGTCTCTTAGCGGGCGCCACTGCCTCTTAGCGGGCGCCACTGTCTCTTAGCGGGCACCACTGTCTCTTAGCGGGCGCCACTGTCTCTTAATGGGCGCCACTGTCTCTTAATGGGCGCCACTGTCTCTTAATGGGCGCCACTGTCTCTTAATGGGCGCCACTGTCTCTTAGCGGGCGCCACTGTCTCTTAATGGGCGCCACTGTCTCTTGGTAAAGGATGCTCTGTCCAAGAGGTTGGCTAGAAATTAAGATCAGTTGGCTTAGAAAGTGCTCAGAAAGCGCTCTCATCCTTTCACACAAATTCGAATCGTACTTTTTGAAAGTTGGGTAGATAAGAGGTAGAGACGTAGCAGTGCACAGTATAAAGAAATTGACTCACTTTGAGTTGGCCGGGCGCTGCGGCTGCATGGCTGGAGTCAGAGACGCTGCGTGAGGCTGGGACGGCACGTCGGCCGAGACTTTAAAGCGGGTTGGCACCACATCTGAGCACAAGCTCTGCATTATGCATGGGATTTGAGTTAATTCTTACAGCTTAACGACCGACCCCCTCCTCTCTCTCTCTCTCTCTCTCTCTCTCTCTCTCTCTCTCTCTCTCTCTCTCTCTCTCTCTCTCTCTCTCTCTCTCAATGGCCGCACTGGGCCTTCCGTCCGGTGTTTTTGGCTTTTCCCGTATAGCTGGGGAGTTGGTTGTCTGCACCCCCACCCCCAAGGGGATACAGCCATTCAAAGAGCATTCCATTGTCTGCGGTGTCTCACAGAATGCGGATCTGGCTTGTGTAGATTAATTATATTACCTTTTTTAGAATATTTATTTGCACCTGCTTGCTTGCGATTTAATTAACAATGGTGCATAGGAAGGATTTTGAATAAAGTCTATTGCGAGGTATGTATGCATGCTATGTGTGTATGTTATGTATGTATGTATGTATGTATGTATGTATGTATGTATGTATGTATGTATGTATGTATGTATGTATGTATGTATGTATGTATGTATGTATGTATGTATGTATGTATGTATGTATGTATGTATGTAGGTATGTATGTATGTATGTATGGAGGTATTGCTGTATTTATTTATTCAGGTAGATAGGTAGGTAGGTAGGTAGGTAGGTAGGTAGGTAGGTAGGTAGGTAGGTAGGTAGGTAGGTAGGTAGGTAGGTAGTTAGTGAGGTAGGTACAAGTTTATTGAACTGTTTTTTCTTGAATCTATCGCATACCTACAGACAACTCTTTTTTAGTATATTGGATGTAGGTAGCTTAGGGATAGGGATCATATATATAGGTACATAGTCACATTTGGGTTAGTAGGTAGACAAATACCAATGCTGGTAGGTATGGTATGGCTCAGGTATGTATGTAGGGTTTGGGTCGGTATGGACCAACATCGTAGGAAGCAAACCAAACTAAGGGAGTTTACTCATTGACAGAAGAATAAATGGAGACCGTCAGTACATTTCTACCTTGACTTTTCATTTAAAGTCGTTACGAAAATAAAACTAGCATTTCTAGGAAAATATCACATACGGGTCTTTGTATTTCTCAGAGAGCACGGAAGCTTAGACACACCTGCTGCTGCGCAGAAATTTTATCGAACAAAGCGACTAAGAACAGAATTTCTTAGAACAGAAACCTCAAACTCAACCGCTGAGCCTAAAGTCCCTGTCGGGAAACCGGGTGTCGAAACTGAGTTGAACAATTACAAAAATTAGTTCTCACTTGTACTTAATATAAGCTGGCTAAACAGAAAATGAACACACAGGGTTTACTAGGCTAGTCTAGGTAGGAAAATATATACTGATAGCTATATATAGAGTTTAAAAATGGAACAGCGCGGCACTGCACAGCTCACTTCAATGAATTCATTTGATTGTCAAAACTCCATCCAAAGCGCCTAGCCCGCCGCTCAGCATCGAACCCAGGACCCCGTCGGCTTGCCCGAGCCGCTGCAGGCGGAGCCGCGGCAGCTCCAGCCGCTGATTCGTCGAACCGCAGCGCGAACTGTCGGGCACCAGAACGAACGATTCAATTCCAGCGTTGGAGACCACAGTCAGCGCGGCGGAGGCTGTCACCATTGTCGTGAATGTCGCTGGCGCGGCAGGTTCGTCGCAGGAGGCGTCGTCTTCGTCGGCGTCGACGACTTGGCCGCCGCATCGAAGCGCGGGGCAAGGCGCCAGCACGGCGGGAGCTGCTCGGCATGCGAGTCACCGTCGCCCAGCTCGGGCCGGACCAGCAGACGGCGAGTCCGCAATCGGCATTCGCTAGCAGGTCTTCGGCGGCGCTGCTCGACGTTGTGTCGCCGATTGTTGATGCCGCGGCCGACGCCTGGCAGAAGAAGTCGCTAGCGGTGCTGAGAGACTCGGACAGGCACACCGCCGTGGACGCCCGGGCCAGTGGGGCCGCCGTGGACGCCGCTAGCGCCGGGCGCAAACGAGCGGACGGCCGCGTCCAGCCGCATTCTGGAAGTTCGCCGCCGCCGTGCCAAGCTGGTGCCTGGCGGACTGCGCTCACCACGGCCAGGGCGCCCTCTGGCGCGCACAATCGCCAGTTTGACTCCGCAGGCTCCGCACTGCCGCACAGTCGCTGCGACGCAGCAGACGAAATTGCGCGCATAGAAGAATCGAAAGCGCCTGATGGCTCAGCAGCTATGGAAACAAAATCCGCTACTTTTGCCCGGTAGGTGGCCGCTACAGGCGCGAGTTCGATTCTCACAGTTGACAGCCTGTATCTATCCGAGTTCAAGCTCGGTGCCGACTCGGGCAAACCAAGAATCGCCCGCTGCGAATAGGGGTGGCAGCGGTTGCGCAGCGGCCTGATTTGGGCCTGAACAGTACAGGTGGCTACGAGCGCTCGAGCAGATCTCTGTGAGGCAGCCGGCGACTTCAAAAGCTTTGCAGCGTAGCAGTCGGGGCGGCAAAACTGCGGTGAGACGGCGGCTCGGATCGGGCGACCCACCCACAGCGGCTGTCTAACACGCAGCGGCAGTAGCGGTCGATGAAGGCAAACACTTCGACTCAGCAGCTCAACACTGTCGAGCGATATCGGTGAACATTCAGTAATCGAACTCAAGGCTGCTTTATTGTTCTGAATGACGGGTGCGCCGGCAAACGAGCCTATTGAAAGTGTGCAGCATGTCAGCAGTCCCGGTCCCGACTCGGAAGTGACAGCGCTAGTCGTGCTGACTGTGGCAAAACCGACTGACGTCAAACTCGCGTGACCGATGCTGAGCACAGTCGCAGAGAGCGAGTCTTCACCGGGCAAGCCGTCAGCGGCACCGGCCTCGCATCTGACTGGCGTTGCGGCCTGCCACACTGCGACGCTGTCGTAGACCGTGGCTGGACTGCAGGCCACAGCGCTCCATGCTCTGTCCACGGGTTGGCTCAGAATCAGACCGGCTTCGCCATGCTCGGACTTGACGCTCAGCCTCTCCGACACTTCATCGCTATGAAGCAGTTCGACATTCTGCTGACTGCGACGAAGCAGCATGACTGGAGTTTCTTGGGACTGCTGATGCGCCTCCAGCTCTACAGCCTCAGATGGCAGGCTGTCAAGTTCGGCTGATGTGTCGCAGCAGGCTGCTATGAAGGCTTCGTTGAGGTCCTTCTGCTCCTGGCCATTTTTGCTACTCCGAGATCGGCCGCATCTCAGGAGGCTTTCCATCTGTTCGCAGACCGCTCGCTCGAAGGCCTCCCGCATTTTTCGCAGAAGCTGCCATCCTTCGGAGTCTTTTGCGATGCTCAGGTGGGTGTGCATTGGAGGCGTCTGCAGGGCCGCCACCAGGCCAGTCACCTGGCCAGCGCTGATCGCATCCGGGCTGGCCAAGCAGTCGGCGACGCAGTTGAAGAATCTGTTCACAATGCCCGTCAGGTCCGGCTCCGAGGTGGCCTCTCGCAGTGCAAAATTAAAACGCGCCAGAGATTTCAACACCCGACACTCGAACTGATTCTCCGTCCGGCTCGATCTGTGCATCAGCAGCACCAGCCGCTGGGAGACCAGCTCCACTAGCGACTCAAGACAGACTTCCACCGCAGCGAATGCGCAGCAGTTTTCCAGTAGCGGGTCCAGCAGCGAGCCGAGGACTTTTATTTTCTGCTTTTTTGAAGTTCGTATCCGCGGTGCGGGCTTCGGTGTCTGACGGCTGCTCTTTGAGACTTCATCGAACAGCAGCTCGGAGACGCTCAGCATGCTGCTCTCAGCTGCCGACGTCACGCCTGCCTCCGTGCTGACGTCTTCGCTCAGCGAGACTTTGCAGATACTGCTGACGGCGCTGAAATTGGACTGAACCTCACTGCCAGACCACACAACTGTGGCATTGTCATTGAGCAGTTCGCTGCAGATCTGCTTAGCAAAGACTGCCAAATCGAGCAGAAGGCCAACCTGCCGAGAGGCTGCCTGGCTGACTAGGCAGGCCTTATCAATCAGCTGCCGAGCTGTGGACTGAGTCAATTCGCTAGCGGTTCTGTCAATGCAGCAGTGCCAAATTTGCGAGCTCAGTTCCTCTTCGAGAGCTGCAAAGAATGCGGCCTCAACAGTCGAGCCGCAGCTGCTCGCCGCGATTTCTTCTAGCAGAGCGGCGGTGGCTTCCAGGTAAACGAAAGCTGCCAGGCTTTCCCGGCTCCGTCTAGCGACGCCCTCGGTGCCGCTGAGCTGCAGCTGGCTGACGCTGGAGCTCGCCGTTGAAATACCACTCAGAGAATTGTCCGACTGCTCCACGAGAGGCGCCGGTGTTGCACAGTAGCAGCGGTAATCGCAGCCACCATTCGGCAAGGTGTTTAAGTTGATAGACCGGTACAGCTCGAATCCGCTGCCAGCTCTGCTCAACAGCACTCTGAGCTTGCTCTCGCACCTGTCAAAGTTGCCCAACTGTTGATCTAGGAATGCTTCAACCAGTAGCATCCGCCGAGACGCTGGGCTGCTGGGAGACAGCTTCATCGGCGACAGGCGGAACAGGCAGTGACAGTCCGTCTCGATCTTCAAGATACGCCTGTCTGACTTTGGATTGCTAAATAGCTGCTTGAGCGAGTGCGGCACGAAAAATGAAAAGTAGATGACGCGTTCTTCTACATGTACTGCCTCTTCGTTCCGGGTGTCCGGCTTTGACGACGGCGAGTGGCGGCTGACTTGCTTCATCATTCTGCAGCTGGCTCCTACTTGATGCAGCAGCTCTGGTTTGAGAATTTCTGACCTAAGTGAAGTTGGAAGTGCGTCGAGCCCCAAAGCTTTCACTCCATCTCTTCGTGCAATTTGAGGGACACACTGATGTTCCGGCACGAATCCAGATCGCTAACTACAAATATCTGCGCTGGTGTAACAAGTTCCAGCTGAATCTCTATGGCACTGAGCTCTGCTTGTCTTATAGGCTGGGCTTATAAGATTGAATAAGATCTGCGATGCACTCGTAATGTTTATCGAAAGAACCATTTCACTTTATATTTATATCTATCTATCTATCTATCTATCTATCTATCTATCTATCTAACTATCTATCTATCTATCTATCTATCTATCTATCTATCTATCTATCTATCTATCTATCTATCTATCTATCTATCTATCTATCTATCTATCTATCTATCTATCTATCTATCTATCTATCTATCTATCTATCTATCTATCTATCTATCTATCTATCTATCTATCTATCTATCTATCTATCTATCTATCTATCTATCTATCTATCTATCTATCTATCTATCTATCTATCTATCTATCTATCTATCTATCTATCTATCTATCTATCTATCTATCTATCTATCTATCTATCTATCTATCTATCTATCTATCTATCTATCTATCTATCTATCTATCTATCTATCTATCTATCTATCTATCTATCTATCTATCTATCTATCTATCTATCTATCTATCTATCTATCTATCTATCTATCTATCTATCTATCTATCTATCTATCTATCTATCTATCTATCTATCTATCTATCTATCTATCTATCTATCTATCTATCTATCTATCTATCTATCTATCTATGTATCTATCTATCTATCTATCTATCTATCTATCTATCTATCTATCTATCTATCTATCTATCTATCTATCTATCTATCTATCTATCTATCTATCTATCTATCTATCTATCTATCTATCTATCTATCTATCTATCTATCTATCTATCTATCTATCTATCTATCTATCTATCTATCTATCTATCTATCTATCTATCTATCTATCTATCTATCTATCTATCTATCTATCTATCTATCTATCTATCTATCTATCTATCTATCTATCTATCTATCTATCTATCTATCTATCTATCTATCTATCTATCTATCTATCTATCTATCTATGTATCTATCTATCTATCTATCTATCTATCTATCTATCTATCTATCTATCTATCTATCTATCTATCTATCTATCTATCTATCTATCTATCTATCTATCTATCTATCTATCTATCTATCTATCTATGTATCTATCTATCTATCTATCTATCTATCTATCTATCTATCTATCTATCTATCTATCTATCTATCTATCTATCTATCTATCTATCTATCTATCTATCTATCTATCTATCTATCTATCTATCTATCTATCTATCTATCTATCTATCTATCTATCTATCTATCTATCTATCTATCTATCTATCTATCTATCTATCTATCTATCTATCTATCTATCTATCTATCTATCTATCTATCTATCTATCTATCTATCTATCTATCTATCTATCTATCTATCTATCTATCTATCTATCTATCTATCTATCTATCTATCTATCTATCTATCTATCTATCTATCTATCTATCTATCTATCTATCTATCTATCCATCCATCTATCTAAAATAATGTAGACATAAGTCGATTTGTACCCAAAAACGGCGGGACTATGTGTAGACAGAGGCTTATTGACATTGTACAGTTGCATATATATTTTTCAACCTACTAAAGCAGTTGTTAGTTCAAGAAGTTTCTGACGCACGAAGAATGGCAGGCAACATGACTGACTAACGCCAATTTTTTCTCGCTATATGTGCGGCACAGACAGACCGCGCAGACGGTAGCACTGCGTGCCAGAAGCAAAACACGACACTATTGATAGAAAGGGAAAGAATTCGTGGGGCAGTTGTTTAGCTCGCATTGTCGAAGCAATTCACTGTATGTTCAATTTGTGAAAAATGGAGCAATTAAAAAGGCGGTAAAGAAAGTGAATGAACGCGTGGGGGCAATCTAGTACAGTAGTATGGTACGCGTTTTAGCAATTAGTAGCTAATGCCTGTTTATAAAATAATGTATCGGGACTGTGTTTTCATTGCCTGTATACATGCACATTGTACAAAGAGCAGTTTCACATATTGAAGTTGATGTACAGTTGAGGGTTAGCGGTCACGAACGCTTGAACAGAGCAGAATTCAATGCAATCTAAACATCATAAATATATGGTCTGATTAAAATAGCAAAGAGTAGCGAAATGCAATTGTAAGTCAGCATGGTGTTGGCTCATGACCTCGGGGTTTGGAATATTGCATGGTTTAATATCCGCGAGTAATCTTCCATCCTTGCTCTACTTACCAGTAGACAGTGTGGAATATTGTCTCATCTATTCTATTTCAAGCATGGACAACTGAAGTAGAAGAAACCTAGAATTTCTCCTATCTCGCCAGTGCATTCGTCCGCATGAATTCAAGCCGAATAAATAAAACCATGCGAAAATTCCTACCCATCGGATCTGGCCCAGCTGTGAGTCCTTACTCAGACAAAGTCCTCCTGAGTCCTACTGGGCGGCAGGTGGCCAAGATCCGAGAAAACGGGCGCCAGCCGGTGGAACTCGCTGGCCGGACTCCAGCCGATGAGGCTGTCCAGCTGCCGGCTCGAGCCCGGTCGAGGCTGATTCGGCGGTGGCGGCGGCGGCGGCGGCACTTCGCCAAGGCCAAAGCCGACGACTCCGCGGCCCGGCGGCAGCGGTGGCGGCAGCTCGTCGTCCGACGGCGGCGGCGGCGGCTGCTGCGGCGGCGGTGGTGGCGGAGTCTCGTACCAGGACGCGGCCGAGCCGGCTGAGTCACCAGCAACGTGGCCGCCGACGTTTCGTCGATAGGCCCGGCGGATGTCGTCCAGCGTGAGGGCGTTGGCAGGCAGCGGCGGCGGCTGCTGCTGCTGGGTCATCGAGTTGCTGACAGTGGCACCGCCGGCAAGAGTCCTGTGCCTGTGGGATGCGGGCGGTGGGATGCAAAAAAACTTATTTAGGCTGAATTTTTTCAATTTTAAATGACATTTCCAGCAAGGACGACTTCAGTAGAAGGTCGGAAATGTTGTTTCTACGAAAATATCTGAGAAGGAAAAAGCTGCCTTTCTTAGAAAAGACTACTTATATAGCTTTCATTAGAAGTAGTTGATCAATTAGATCTGCTATAAATAGAATGCTGTCGCTAAAGATATAAAAAATTCTCCATCTCATAGTGCATTTTTTCGCATGCATTCAGGCACGCACTCATGCACACGCTCACACAGGATGTACACACAGGGCCCTTTGACTTCCTAATCGTCCGGCATGTACACTCTCTGTGTCTTGGAGGTTGGCCCTCACGGGGGAATCGCGGTCGCAGGATGTTTAAACAGGAGTGCACACTCTAGAAGGCACCGTTAGACCCCTGCGCTCACCTGTGGTATTCCTCGGAGCTGAGGCTGCCGCACCTCTCGTACAGCCTCGACGGGCTGGGCTGCTCGGCCAGCCGCGGCATCGACTGCGGCTTCCGGTAGGCCCGGTAGTGCCGTACCGCCTCGGCGTCCAAACCGGCGATGGAGGAGGCGTTGTCCAGGTCGTAATGCTCAGCCGGGCCGAGCTCGTACGGATCCTCTAGCGACTCAGCGCTGTTGCCTAGCAACTGCTTAGCGGCACGCACGGCGGCGAGTTCGTTCTGAATGTGCCGCCTGATCAGCGCCTCCTCGCAGAAGCCGCTATCTTGGTTGCTCTTTGTGCTGCCGGATTTCAGACCGCCGACGGCGTCGCGACTCTGCGGCGTTGAGTAGATGGCGCCGGCGCCGGATTTGGCGCCTGCACTCATGGCTCCGCCAGTCTTCTTCTTGTAGCGTCGGCGTCGGCGGCGTCGCAGCAGAAGGCAGCAGGCGAGCGCCAGCAGCAGCAGTAGCGCTAGACCAAGAGCTCCGGGCACAGCGATGGCCAGCCGCAGTTGATCCTCGGTCAAGCCGTCGGCCCGGGCACAGACGGTGCTGCCCCAGCTGAGCGGCGCTTCGGTACAGGCGAAGCCTCTCTGGCAGTTCGTGAACAGGCAGGCGTCTGGGCGGCAGCCGCTGCTCACCGAGCCGCCAACAGTCACGCGGAATCGCTCGGTGAGGCCGGCAGCCAGCGGCGCCGGCAGGCCGTTCAAGTGGAGCTCAGCCAGGCAGCCAACGAAGCTGGCGAGCCGTCGACTGTCGAGGCTGACGTCGGCCGCCGCCAGGGTTAACGATTTTACATCGTCGCCCAGAAAGTCGTGGCTGTTGCCGCCGCTGTCGCTGTCGCTAAAGTACCTCTTGTTGTCATCCAAGCTCAAGCTGAGCCGACCGTCCGGTCGCCGGCTGACTGACAAAGAGTACGGACGACCGGGCGTCAGCTGCGTCTTGTACGCCAGGTCCGCCTTGCTCGGCCCGTTAACGCTAATGAGCCTCGGAGCTCCGGTGCCGGCCGACAGCAGCAGTAGAGTGAACGCAGTCCTCGATGTCCGGCTGTACATCAAAAGCTGGTCCTCGTGCAGGCTGGACGCTTTGAACTTCAGCGAAATGCTCGACTGTCCGTCCAGTTCCCTTCGGCGTCTCCGCTGGTCGAGCTGTCGGGGTCTGGGGGTGAAGGTCACGTGACCACCCGGTCCCAGCCCGACAGACGGCGGCTTCCGTGAGCAGTCGGGTGGGTGCGTCCCGGCGGGGCACTCACAGCGGGCCTCAGTCCACTCGTCGACACAAACGCCGACGCCGGAGCAGACGCCGGGGCGGCGGCAGGGCGGCGTCCTCGGCGGGGCAGGAGTCCCGCGTGACGCCGCTGAGCACCAGCGGAGTGGCGTCCGAACCAGGAAAGCCGCTGCTGCCAGGCGCGAATCGACGCAGGCAGCCGACGAATCCACGAAGATTAGGCAGCGACGGACGTCCGGAGCCTCCGCCGCCATCCCCGGCTGACGGCATGCCGCCTAAGTAAACAGCTCCCCCTTCGTTCGCAGCTTCCGGTCCCAGACGAAGCGACAGCTGGCGACAGGAGGGCAGCTGGCAGTCGGCCTCTTGGTCGGGACAGTCGCCAGTTGCGGAGTCGCACGACGCCACACGGGCGAAGACTGCACGGCCCGATCTGGTCAGGTTGACGCGGACCCAGCTGGATGCTGCAGACACCGGCGCAGACTGCGACTGCGGATGCTGCTGAAGTGGGTCCACGAGGCGAAGCGAGATACCAGCTGGGCTCGAAGTCAGGCTGTACTGGCTACCAGTTGAGAGTGTCTGCAGTAGAAGCAGCGACTCGCCAATCAGACCCCCGGTGACCTCCATCGTCAGACTGAACTCTGAAGCTCGCCGCGGGCTGTAGACCGCGTAGGCGCCCTCTGGAAAGCCCCAGGCGGCAGTTTGGCAGCGGGAACCGTAGAATCCCACCGGGCAGAGGCATCGGAATGCGTTGAACAGTGGCACACAGACGCCAGAGTTGAGGCAGGCGGCGGCGCCGGCTCCGGACTCGCACAGGTTGGCCGGCGTGTCGCAGAGCCGGCCTGCCCAGCCTGGCGGACAGGCGCAACGGAGCTCCTCGCAGGTGGCTCCGTTAGCACACGGGTTGCTGCGGCACTCCTGGGCGTCGAACTGGCAGCGGCTGCCGGCGTACTGGGGTGGGCAAAGGCAGCGGAAGCCGCCGAACATGGTCGGGTCTCGGTGGCACAGACCTCCGTTGGCGCAACGGTCAGCGCTGCAGCCGCGCGTGTCCAGACTGCAGGCCGGCCCGGCAAAGCCAGGAGGACAGCGGCAACGCTCGACGTCCTCGACTGTCGGAGCGGTCAAAGTCAGAGACTTGGATGACCAGGAGTGCACGCCGAGTTCTGGCCGAATGACGGCTTCGTAGCGGCAGTGCGCGGGCTCGGTGACTGGACAGGGGTACTCCAGGCAGAAACGCTCTGCTACAGCCTTCAACCGCAAGCCGGTGATGGATTCCACCGACTGTCGAGCTGCACCTACAGCCCGCATCGCCGCTGATCGGTCCAAAAAGCCGCTGGCAGCCCGTAGTGCCAAACGCATCTCCAAGAGGCTGTTGTCGTCGCGAAGCGACACCAAAACAACCCGACTGGCTAATGAGGTCTCCAGCAGCAGCCGCGACAGCTGCGGCCACTTCGACACTAGGCGCTGCCGGTCGTCCTCTTCAACCTCGGCGAGATCCGACGTCACTAATCCAAATGCGAGAACAATGCTAGCGGACAGGGCTTCCGGCTCCACCGTCTGGATGCCGACGGTGACCTCCGACACGACTGCGGCGTGACGGCCGTCGTGCTGGCGCAGGCTGAGCGCCAGACTCTTTTCACCGCCGCTGCTGCCGGAGCCGCCACCAGACGCGTCTTCGAGTTTGTCGAGCGCTGATCGACCCACCAGAAAAAGACCGCACGATTCGGTGATCACTAGGCCTGGTGGGGACTTCAGAGCCGCGCACTGGTAAGCTCCGGTAGTGTCCAGATCGTCTGGAATGACGCGCGCGAGCTGCCCAACAACCGAAGGCGTGCCTGGAGGCGCTGCTGCCCCCGGTGCCGAAGTAGCTGGCAGCCAGGCCAGAACGGTCAGCGGCCGCGAGGAGCTGGGATTGTCGTTCACATCGTCGACTGTCACGATAAAAGCGAGCTTCGATGCGAGCCCGCCCGAGTCGGTGACACGAACGGTGAGTCGGACGCGTTGCAGGCTCTCCCGGTCGAGCGTCGCCCGCGTCAACACGCGGCCGTCCGAAGTGACCGAAAATCGTTTGTCGCGCAGCTCCGCAAAAGTGAACGGCGCTCCGTGCCCGAGGCCGTCCGGATCTACCGTAAAGCTCGCCAGCCGGCCAACCAGCGCCCCGGGTCCGAGGCCCTCCTGCACCGACAGCGACGGCACTGGCGGAGCGAATCGCGGTCCGGAATCGTTTACGTCCGTCACGTGGACAATCAAAATGCTGGAGGCGGTCAGCGGTGGTCTGCCACCGTCAATAGCCAGGACTGTCAGCCTGTAGACTGGCGTGGTCTCGCGGTCAAGCGGTCCCAAAACAGTAACCTGCCCGCTGCTCGGGTCTACTGTGAACGGCAGGGTCGCTATGGAGGCATTGGCCGGCGAGGCCAAAGCGAAGCGGAAGGACCGGTCCGCTTCTTCCAGGTCGTCATCCGAGGCAGACACTGCAATGACACGCGTGCCAACTGGTGCTGCTTCGGATACTCTGGCGGCGTAAGTTGAGCTGCTGAATTTCGGCGAGTCGTTGCCGTCGTCAATGTCAAACTGAACAAGGCATCGAGCAGTTAGGGATTCGTTGTAAATTCCGGGGTTCGACACTTCTAGCAGGAGTTGCGCCCGAGATCGAACTTCACCAGTTGGTTGCTTGCTGTCGGGCGAGAGAAACAGCTCGCCGCTGCTGGCGTTCACCGAGATCAGAGCGGCCACTGCCGGCGGCTTGGCGCTGAGAATGCTGAACTGGACAACTCCGTGCCGTCCGGCGTCCTCATCGGTGGCGGTCACGCCACCCAGCCGACGTCCAGGCGGGTCCTGCGGACTCAGACGAAAGCGCAGCGGCTCACCAGCGACTGGACAGCTGGGCACCGGCCTGAACTCGTTCACGCTGCGCACTCGAACTAGCAGGCGGGCGACCGAAGAATGCGCCTCGGTGCCTGGACTCTTCGCGGTGACAATCAGCAGATGATGTGACGATTTCTCAAAGTCCAGACGGCCAGTCGTCAAAACTAGACCGGTCTCGGCTTCAATGCTGAACAGATTGTCACTGGCCGCATCTGCAGGCCGCATGCTGTAGACGATTCGATTGAAAGGCGTCAAATCCGCGTCTTCAGCAGCCACTCTTGCCACCTTGGTGCCCGGCAGCGCGGATTCGACAATGCTTGCCGACTGCCATGCCTCGCGGAAGCTTGGAGGATTGTCGTCGACATCGGCAACCAGCAGTGTGAGGCTGGCCTCCGCCGAGCGTCTGGCGAAGCCCCGATCCATCGACCGGATTCGAATCGCGTGCGAGCGAGCCGACTCGAAGTCCAAGCAAGACCGCAGGCGCAGAGACCACCGACCCACCTGGCGCCGCTCTCGGACAAGCTCGAGCTCTACGGGAGGCTTGACGTCGATGATTGACAGGTCGACCTGAAGCGGTTGGAGAAGACAAATTTTTTGTTTGAATTCGGACGATTCTTCTAGAGAAATTAGACTATAAGGACTATATATTAGAATTTTCCATTTTTAGCACTACATAGACTGACCCGACAATTAAGCTGCTCATACTAACCTCCCCATTGATCCCGCTGTCTCGGTCAGTGACATCAATCCGGAATAATTGATGGCCGCTGGCGGCGTCTTCGGCCACCGTCGCCTGGTAGGCGTCCGGCGCGATTGCTGGGCTGAACCGGTTCTCGCCGGTTACGCTTAGCTGAACAGCTGTCGGAGTCGGCGACACCAGCTGCGGATGCTCGGCCGACACGGCATCGACCACGGCGGCGTACACGTCACCCGGCCGGAGGCTCGACAGCGCGTGACGCGTCGTCAGCCAGCCAGTCGAGGTGTCCAACGCAAAGTGCTCGCTGGCGTTGCCGCTGACGATTCGAAATCGGAGCGGCCCGTCGTTTGAGTAGCTGGCGCGCACCTGCACCACTGGCTGTCCGGGCCCCAGTCCAGCCAGCACCGGCGCGTCCAGCCTGGCGCTCGACATCATCGGCGGCGCTGCATTGAGAACCCGCAGCCAAAGTGGCGCCGAAGCCGACCGCGCCATCAGGCGTCCGTTGTCGCGCGCCAGCACCCGGAGACGGAACTCGGCGCCCAGTGGCAGCTGGCCATGAGCGACCAGATTCCCGAGAGCGTCGACGGAGAATCGGCCGGAGCCGGGGCCGGACAAGCTGTAGGCCAGGCGGGCATTGTCCGAGCCAGGCTGGTCGGCGTCAGTTGCGGCCACCGAGCCCACGGTTTCATAGCCACCCGGCCGGCCAGGCAGGGCGCTGAGGTTGAAGCCGCCTGCTGGAAACTCCGGCGCGCAGTCGTTCTCGTCCGTGACCGTCACCTCCGCCTCCGAGTCGTAGCTGAACTTTCCGTCGGACACTGAGAACCCGAGCTTGTACAGCGCGGTTGACTCGCGATCTAGCGAGCCGGCCACCGTCACCCAGCCTGAGGCGGAGTCGATTGAGAACCGACCGCCCGGGTTGCTGGTCAGCGAGAAGGCCAGACGTGCGTTCGGCGGCGTGTCAGCGTCCACGGCGGTGATGCGGAGTACGCGCGTTCCTACCGGGCTGTTCTCCGGCACGGCGCCTTTGAAGTAGGCGCTGCT
This sequence comes from Macrostomum lignano, assembly GCA_002269645.1. Taxonomy (NCBI): domain Eukaryota; kingdom Metazoa; phylum Platyhelminthes; family Macrostomidae; genus Macrostomum; species Macrostomum lignano. Next base: position 19,106 of record NIVC01003097.1, on the reverse strand, counting down.
GCCAGTCGGCTGTCTGTCATTGTCGTCCAACACTGCAACGCGGACAGACACCTGGATTCCGCCGTCGCCAACCGTACAGTTAAGCTCATAGGCATCCCGCGACTCCCTGTCGAGCCACTCTGTCGTTGTGATTCTGCCGGTCGAGTCCACGGTGAACGGCCCGCCAGTGATAGCAAAACGAGGCAGTAGACGCTCACGTATCCCGGTGTTAAGCGCCACCTGTCCGACGAAGATGCCCGGCGACCGGTTCTCGGGCACAGAGAATTCGAATACTGACCGGACAGGAGTCGCGGCCTCGCGGGAGTCGGCCATGACGCGCACGGTGAGCAGCGCGGTGGCCCACAGACTGTCAGCTGTAGCGGCTCGCAATGCCAGATGAACTTCTTCGCCGACATCCCTAAGCCCGCCCGGCCCGACAATCAGCTCGCCAGTGTCTCGTCGGATTGTCACCGGCGCTTGATAAAAGCCGCCGGAATGCCAAAATGTCGGCGTCGAGCGTCGTCTAGCGACGGACAGCGCCAGGATGCTGTAGGCCGCCTTCGGAAGCGTCGCGGAAGGTAGACGGGTCAGAACCGTGCCAGGTGGTGCCAGCTCGCTGGCAAACAGAGAGGCGCGCGGCTCGGTAGTGAAGCGCATCTGCTGCGCGCTGGTCGGATCTGGCGCCGGGATAAGGCGCAGCTTCACCGCCATCTGGGCACGCCGACCGCCGCCGTCTGTGGCGACCACCGCGGCGCTGATCGTCTGGCCGGGTTGCCAGCCAGTGAGCGAGCGTTTTAGGTAGACGAAGCCGCTGCTGGTCTCAGAGTCGTTCAGCCGGATGTAGGAAGAGCCGGTTGAGTCGCCCGCAGTGCCTGGCAGCACCGAGTAGGTGACACTGCCGTTGCGACCGGCATCCGGGTCCCAGGCGAAGATGCCACCCAGCAGTGCACCTGCGGTGGGATGGTATCAACGTATCTGTCTGTCTGTCTGTCTGTCTGTCTGTCTCTCCTATTTACTCGCGCTAATGCTATCTGTATTATTATAACTAAAAAGTCTCCGAATTTTACTTACAGTAGTGTCTAAGTGACAAGAGTTTACAGGGATTTTGGTTTTGCTTCATCATTACCAGTAGTTCGTGTAGATTCATATAAAGACAAATTCATTTCCGACTATCCATTCGATTCTAAGGCGATGGGAGTTAAGTTAAAGAGGAAGCGAAGGCAGAAAACCAGAGCAAGAAAATCCTTCACATTCCAGAGACTGGGCCTTCATGAACCGCTCTTCTCCCCAAAAGCCGGGGAATCAACTGCGCACTCAATTTTAAGCCTAACAAACAAAGTTAAGCACGCACACGCGCACACCGCCTACACGCTAGGCGAGATGCAAAGCTGTGAAAATTGATATCTGGCAGTAAAGGCGAGAGAAAGAAAGAGAGCGAGAGACGGAGACGCCAAGAGAGTTTTCAGAGAAATTCAACGCGTTTTGAGACCCTGCGGTTTCCAGCTAGCTACCAGAAACCATAGATGGTATCAAATAATACAGGCAGATTTCACAGGCTGCTGTTTGCCAATGACACTCGGCTAATCTGCGTGTGACTTTCGATGCAAAGCAACCCCTGAGCAGTTCCTATCTCTCCACTTGTCTGAGTCTACAGGCTTGTAGGTGTCTCGCCGCGTGTCCAAAATTTTGTCTGTTTGCACAACTGAGACAACAGGGTGGGTGGAGGCGGTGAGAAGGGGAGGAGTGCTAGGCGCCTGGACCCGAGAGGCATGACTTGCGTCGTTGGAAGTATTTTTAGTCGATTAATTTTCTAGGCCAAGCAATTGAGCTCGGCTCGGCAATAGCAGTCAGTCGCTGCCATGCATGCTGCCCTGTCCCAGATTCTTCCCGCTAATAGTAATTCTGTCAAAGTAATAAATTTATAGACTCAAGCAAGGCGTTAGTTACTCAGCCCCAGGCTGAATTGAGCAGATTCGCGAATGAGATTGACTCAGTCAGACCGCATGGCCGGTTTCCGGGTGTGAAGAGTGGGCCGCTATTGTGTTTCACAAGGGATCTCGTTCTCCTCACACCTCGCTGCATTTTTAATTCCTCCTACTCCTCCCCAAATTAAGTGGGGATCTCGGTTCCGGGTCGGATTTAGGGAAGATCAGAGAAAAAGTTGCCGACATGCGGCGGGGAAGTTGAGTAAGAAAAAATCTGCAGAGGCTCGCTCTCCCCATTTTTTACCAACTTGATTCCGACATCTGTGTCTGAGTGGCCCGTGGCGTGCAGGTTCTGTCTGTCAGGATCAAGCTAGACGGCCTGCGCGGGCACAAGCCCCCCCCTGAGCACTATGTAGCTTGTATATAATTCCACTCATTTTAGCGCAGCCTCATTGCATTGAACACTTGTACAAGAGCTGGACACCCGTTAAACCGGAAGTGCCGTCCATTTGAAGAAGGGGTGGATGCATGGAATTTCAGTAGTCTCAATGGGATCGCAGGAAGACTGTAAGTTACTCGCTCAAGGTTGCACGAGGATTGAGCGGATGAGAAATCGATGAAGAGACAATAGCGCTATGCAGTTTTTCCTTTCAGTAGCTATAGGGACGATGGGAAGGAAGCTGAGTGAGTCTGATGTCGCTAGAGCAAAGAAATTTTGCACTGAGGAAAGACTTGATGCAGCGCCACTTTAGCCAGTCTGCTTCTGAGTCTTCAGCCTTGTCTGTCTGGCTGGCTTTGCATAAAAAATTTCCTAAACAATGCCCGGAGCTAACAAGGAAGTGAAAGCGGCAAGTGGGGATGAGACAATAGGATTAAGCAGTACAGTGCAGGCAGACAATGGAGGATTTCTAGCGTTTCCTCAAGTGAATTGAAGTGGCCAGTTCCCGACTTAACAGCCACCAAATTCATGGGAAGCGCAGTTGCACCGAACAGCCAGTGAGTGTCCCGCTTTGACCTTCCCCAGAGCGCACTTCATTATACACTACACGTCTTGCTTGCTTGAGGCCTAAGAGAGGCACTTTATCAGTCCCGAGCAGAGACGCTCAGATCCCCTAATCTCAGCCGGCTAAACTCCCATTGCACACGCGTAGCCTCATCTCCCCGTCTGTCAAACCGGCAGTCCATCAGGTTGATGGGGGGATGTCTATCGTTGGGATCTTTTAGACTTAAGAGGCGTCGTTCAGAGGGTCTCTACTCAAAGTGTGCTCAAATTTTTCTTGACGAGAATAGGAAGAAAATTTGGCGAATTGAGTACCAGAGAGGAATCTGAGGGCTGATGCAGCTGAGACTGACAGCTGCCTACTCTGGTTGTGAGAGGAAATCGGGGTGAATAATCCGGTGGAGTCGATACACGAAACGGAAAACCGATTCTCAGCTCTCCGCCGACAGGCAGCCGTCACTCTTCAATGGCTGCGTTTTAAATTATACTGAACTTTCCAAGAAACTCACCAACAGCCTCGTTGACCCGCACGTCGAACTCGAAGGTGGCCGCGGCTGGCACCGGGTCATTGTCGTTGACGTCCAGGACGCTAATCAGGACACTGCACTCGGAGGTCAGCGACTGCGGGCCGGAGTCGGTCAGCCGCACCCGGAGCTCATAGCGGTCCTGAGACTCGCGGTCGAGACTCCGACGCAGCCAGAGCCGCCCGTCTGAAGCCCCGATGCCAAATGGACCGTCGGAGTGGTTGCCGACAAGAGCAAAGCTCACCATGGCGTTGGCGCCCGAGTCGGAGTCGCTGGCGGCCACCCAGCCGACGGTGGTGTTTAGCGGCGCGGCCTCGGAAATGTCGAACTGCCATCGACGCCAGGCGCAAGCTGGTGGATTGTCATTAGCGTCCACAACGTTGACTGTGACGGTGGCGCTGCCGCTCTTGCGAGGCGTAGAGCCGTCATAGGCCTGCACGACGAACACGAAGGGTTCCGGGTGAGACTCGCGGTCAATTGGCGCTATCGCTCGGATTTCCCCGGTGTCCTTCAGCACATGAAACGGTGCACTGTCGTCCAGGATCTGGTAGATGATGCCCTCGTCAGTGTCGCAGTCGGTGGCGCGGACGGCGCCAACGTAGGCTGGCAGACGGGCAGCCGGCAGGGCCTCCGCCACGCTGAATACCAGAGGCCGCCGGCCACGCGGAAACTGCGGCGCGCAGGCGTCGCCAGCCTCGCGCCGGACGTCGACTAGGATGACGATGGACGCCGAGCGAGTCGGTCGGCCGCTGTCCAGCGCCAGCAGGCGAAGCCGATGCTGCCGGGGTCGCCCTGCCAATGGCCGGCGCAGCCGCACTTTTCCGGTGTCGGCGTCCGCCCAGAACTGGCGTCGAGGGTCGTCCAACAGGAAGTAGCGCAGCGCGGCGTTCGCTCCGGAATCGGAGTCCGTCGCCGTCGCCGCGGCCACCACGGAGTTTACGGCGACGCTTCGCCCGACTGTGACGGCCATCTCGACGGCGCTGAACTCGGGCGAATTGTCGTTTTCGTCGGCCACGCGAACCAGCAGGCGGTGCTCGAACAACGCGCCCGACGATGTTTGACAGGCGATCCGCAGTCGGTGCAGCTCCGCTGTCTCCCGGTCCAGCGGTTGCCGGGTCGCAACTGCGCCGGTAACAGCGTCGACCGCCCACAGAGGTGAGGCCGACGGCGCCAGCAGCTCGAAGCGCACGCTCGGATCGGACCAGGGGCAGGGCGCGGTGTAGAACGGGACGCCGACAGCGGCCCGCGAGTTCTCCGTCACTGTCACTTCGCCGCTGCTGTTGTTCAAAGCCGATGCCGAATCGGCAGCCGCTGGAGACGTCACTCGAACCCGAACGTGACATTCGACAGAATTGCTACCATCCGAGACGACAACCGCGAAGTCGTACAGCTCCGAGTCGCTGCCGGTCAGCAGCCGGGACAGTGCCAACTCGCCGCTGACACGATTGACGACGAACGGCAGGTCCGGCTGGACCCCCCAGGCCAAGGCGAATGACAAGTCCGAGTCAGCATCTGCAGGTGATAAATAAGAAAAGAAAAATGCAGGAGCTCTGCGGGAATCCTGGCGCAACGCCTTCGGCGACATCTTCCCACAACCAGCGCTGACGGCAATTCTGCCCGTTCCGCTGACCCCTGAGCACATACAAGAGCGCACAGGCACGCACTCATTCACAAGCTCACACCGGGTGTACAGCATCCTTGGGGGGTTGCCTTGGGGGGTTGGCCCTCGTGGGTGTGAATCACCCTGGACAATTTTCGGGTACACAAGCCTCAAGTTGAGTAGGAAATCGAATCAGGACTCCTGCGATAGTAAGACGCATTTGCCACTGAACTGCAAGCCACAGATCTGCCGTGGTTAATTGATTAGATGAGAGAACTGAGACTGAGAATTATGGCCTGAACAGGTGTTATGCCTTTGCTTTCCTGGATATTCAGTGCACTGTGTAAGTAAATATTATTGCCCCCACTCGATCCCCCGCCCAGGTGTTAGGCGACCCGCGAGTTAGTGCTGTCGCGTTATCCCCTCTCCTCCCCAAACCTTTTTTCTGCTGCTAAAAGCGATAAGCTAATGCGCGTGCTTTATTGCACTGGGGAATATTTGCGTATTAAGTGTGTGGATGGAGCTCGGGATTCTGAATGACAGTTGTCTGTCAGATCCCACGGGATCTGAAGGGCGTCAGAGGAGAAACTAGTTCGCTAATTTTATATTCAATTGAAGAGAGAGGGCGAGAGAGAGTGATGGAGAAGAAGAGGAACCACAGTATAAAGGGAATTTAATCTGTCTCTCACTATCTGGCTATCGCAAAGGTGCACAACCCCACTGTAAGCTGATAAAAGCTCGCTAATTGGGGAATCTCCGCAGAAAAATCTCCCACAGTGCGGGTGTCCCATCGATACCAGCCTAATTTTCTCCCACACTTTCGACCAGAGTAAGCTCAGGTTGTATTCCACTTTGATCACCTCCGCATGAAGTAGGGCCAACACCCCAGATTCGCCCCCGAGTAACTAACGCCCGCCAATCCTTTTAGAAGCAAGGTGCGAAAACACTGTTGACAAGGAAAACTTCGTTGACTTAAGGTTGCGCTGCGCGTCTTTCTGGCCAGCGAAAGTGCGACTCTCCGGGGCACGGAACCTACTGAATCCGGGGGAGGAGGGGGAGAGCAGTCAGCCAGCATGAGCTGCTGTCAATCAAAGTCCGGGGCGCTTCACCGCTGAGGGCGAGGGCTTGCAAGTCCGGTATTGACTAAGCGCGCCCATTATTCCAGTCCCTGGCTGCAGTGAGCGCGTGTTAAACAAAAGCTTTCTCTTCTTGCTTGGAACAAAATCAATTTCCCTATTCTGCTTCTGGCTCCGCCCAGGCCCCGCTTTCACCTTCATCGATTCCGTTAAATAATTTTTTGGAAAAGTCTTTCATATATTAACTTCTTTTCTCCCTTCAAATCTCGCTTCACTTGGTCTTTCGCTTATCTGAGCACAGAAATTCTGCAGATTGTCCACCTGCCGAGTCTCAGTCAAATATTGTGACTGTAAGTTTAGCAATAATCAATAGGAACTGGTGCCTGACATTGGAATTCATTAATTTTTTTAACTTGAACAATTTCTTTCTGAATGTATGTATTACTAATGCCACTTTCTCTATTCTCTCCTCCTCTCTTCTCTTCTCCCTCTTCTCTTCTCACTCTTCTCTCTCCTCTCCTCTCCCCTCCTCTCCTCTCCTCTCCTCTCCTCTCCTCTCCTCTCCTCTCCTCTCCTCTCCTCTCCTCTCCTCTCCTCTCCTCTCCTCTCCTCTCCTCTCCTCTCCTCTCCTCTCCTCTCCTCTCCTCTCCTCTCCTCTCCTCTCCTCTCCTCTCCTCTCCTCTCTTCTAGTCTCTCCTCTTCTCCCGTGTTCTCTCCTCTCTATTTTCTCTAAACAAGTGCTTTTTAATAACAGAAAAAATCACGATCCTAATGCACTTCATCGTATTTGTAGCAGCATGTTTCAATTCCAAAGACCACGCCAAGGACCTCTCTGGCTAGGTTTTTTGGCTTAGCTTAGCTTATTTTATTAGCAAAAAGACACAGCGGCTTGAATTCAGTAAGTAGCTAGATATAAGCCTATGTTCACAAGTTTACAACCCATGTCTCAATAAATGAGCCCACCACCACCCCCCATGGTGCAGCGCAGCGCAGAGGGCATTTTACAGCGCACAACCCCCCCCCCCACTGAACCTGCCAGGCAGTGGCTAGTACAATATAAAAAACAGGGAGTCGAACCCCTCCCTGCCAAAGAGTTGGCAATAAAAATGCAACTGCAGAGATGCCAATGCCACCTCCCTATTTCTCAGAAACTCTAAACCCGTTTAGTTTAGAAATTGTTGATAGAAGAACTAGGGGCGGCATTGTGCTTTCAAATGGCTACTGGGCTGCAATAATAATGATAATAGTAATAATAGAATTAACTCTTGACTGAGTCCATTGGCTTTCGAACGGCGTTATGGCTATTTTACAACTTCTATTTGATATCGGGTAGTGTTTAATGACTGCCCTAATCCGCCGCCTGACGGTCTGGGCCAGGCTATGAGCTAAGTGGATAGAAATGGCATTAAAATATCATAACTTTGCCATAACTTTGAACGATGAAAATAATCATTGATTATAATTGCCCCGACAGGCATAATGTGACCTTGGCGTCGCTTTTTAACTATCGGAAATTTCTTACGTTTTTGGGAAATTTTTCATTGCATCAAGATGGCAAAGTTTCCTAACTGATTCTGTCTCTTCCTAATTGAGTCTGTATCTTCCTAATTGAGTCTGTATCTTCCTAATTGATTCTGTATCTTCCTAATTGATTCTGTATCTTCCTAATTGAGTCTGTATCTTCCTAATTGATTCTGTCTCTTCCTAATTGATTCTGTATCTTCCTTATTGAGTCTGTATCTTCCTAATTGATTCTGTATCTTCCTAATTGATTCTGTATCTTCCTAATTGATTCTGTATCTTCCTAATTGATTCTGTATCTTCCTAATTGATTCTGTCTCTTCCTAATTGATTCTGTATCTTCCTAATTGAGTCTGTATCTTCCTAATTGATTCTGTATCTTCCTAATTGAGTCTGTATCTTCCTAATTGATTCTGTATCTTCCTAATTGAGTCTGTATCTTCCTAATTGAGTCTGTATCTTCCTAATTGATTCTGTATCTTCCTAATTGATTCTGTATCTTCCTAATTGAGTCTGTATCTTCCTAATTGAGTCTGTATCTTCCTAATTGATTCTGCATCTTCCTAATTGATTCTGTATCTTCCTAATTGAGTCTGTATCCTCATAATTGGTTCTGTATCTTCCTAATTGATTCTGTATCTTCCTAATTGATTCTGTATCTTCCTAATTGAGTCTGTCTCTTCTTAACTGAGTCTGTCTATTCCTAACTGAGTCTGTCTATTCCTAATTGAGTCTGTCTCTTCCTAATTGATTCTGTATCTTCCTAATTGATTCTGTATCTTCCTAATTGAGTCTGTATCTTCCTAATTGAGTCGTTCTCTTCCTTATTGATTCTGTATCTTCCTAATTGAGTCTGTATCTTCCTAATTGAGTCTGTCTCTTCTTAACTGAGTCTGTCTATTCCTAACTGAGTCTGTCTATTCCTAATTGAGTCTGTCTCTTCCTAATTGATTCTGTATCTTCCTAATTGAGTCTGTCTCTTCTTAACTGAGTCTGTCTATTCCTAACTGAGTCTGTCTATTCCTAATTGAGTCTGTCTCTTCCTAATTGATTCTGTATCTTCCTAATTGAGTCTGTATCTTCCTAATTGATTCTGTATCTTCCTAATTAAGTCTGTATCTTCCTAACTGATTTTGTATCTTCCTAATTGATTCTGTATCTTCCTAATTGATTCGTTCTCTTCCTTATTGATTCTGTATCTTCCTAATTGAGTTGATTCTGAAGTTTCCAAGATGATTCTGAAGTTTCCAAGATGATTCTGAAGTTTCCAAGATGATTCTGAAGTTTCCAAGATGATTCTGAAGTTTCCAAGCTGATTCTGAAGGTTCCAAGATGATTCTGAAGGTTCCAAGATGATTCTGAAGGTTCCAAGATGATTCTGAAGTTTCCAAGCTGATTCTGAAGTTTCCAAGATGATGCTGCAGCTTCCCAACTGTTGCTATAGCTGCTCAACTCATTTATTCAATTTACGAGTAATTTATGACTTTTTTCTTAGAAACTGAAGCAGCAGCAATCAGAAAAAACTGCTGAAGCAGCCAAACCAGCTACTCATTCCTCACCCAGATTTAGACTTCAGAAATTGAGAAGCGAAGCGGCAGTGCTACATCAAATATTGACCAGTTTTAATAAACCAAGCCCACCAAGCCGCACTGCTGCTGCCGCAGTCGCAGTTGTGCTCAAAACAAAGCAACTCTATACTCTTTCGCCCTCCCGCTTTCTCCACGCAAGCAGACCCGGGGATTATGCAATCGACTGCCCAGCTCAGCCCATTTCCTTTGGGGATCTGATCCCAGCGACCCCGTCCGAATAACATAGGGAAAGAAATCTATGAAAAAGATGAGATTTCTCTCTATTTTCCCGATATCCCCCGGTTTTTGGCCTTTGTTTCTTCCTCTGCCACCGCCTCCCCGAGCTAGCAGATGTCGGATCGGATGGTTGAGCTAGTGAGGCACAGCTATCACGCACCGCAATGCTACGCCAGTGATTAAATACGGAGCACCATTTTTAGCCCTCAGGAGAGTGGAGGGGAGAAATGTCTAACAGCAGAAAAAGTTGTCACGAAACAACCGATTGCAACTGGTTGGCTGGCTTTGAATCATGATTTGCGTTAGTTCTCAACGAGATGATGACGTAACACTTCGAGAAAGAGCGAGCAGACATTTATGAACTGAATGCCGTGCCACGATGAAGCTGGAAATCTCAAGCTTTTTTGTCTCAGTCATTAACTTTGACTTGCCCTTCGTCACACCTGAATGAGTAGCACCAGAAAGCACTCGACCTTGAAGATCTCGAGTCAACTCCATCCTATCAGCTACAGTTTCTATTCACTTGTGGCTCTGCCCCAAACATGGGGCCCAGGCCGTTTTTATTCTCCAACAGTTTTTTTGTTGGACTGGTTGGGCCCACAAACTGAAGCCTTATTAGAACAGAAAAATAGTTGCATCAATGCAAAAGACAAATAAACTATAAGTGTGGAGACTGTGGAGATTTAACATAGAAGCCAAAGCCATCCAACCATTCGCGCAGGAACGCAATTTCATGCTTTCTATGGATTTTGCTTTTTTTCTACCTAATTTATTCTGTGGGTAGAAAATTTCGCTTTCGTAACCGACACAAACGAACGAAGAAAGCATGAGAGATGTTTTCGAATTATCGCCTGTGTCGTAATCGTAAGCCGTCTGATGACAGGCATTAAGCAATGTGGCCAGGTTAATATATTGCTTTGCTAATGAATTTCAATTTCTATGCAATACAACGCACTCTAGGGAGGATATTGGGAATATACGGGATAATGCCTATATAAAAACAAAGACAATGAGCACAGCGAGGTTCAGTGCCTATCAAGAGCAGACCAGGCCAACAAGCATTACTGATGCATTGGTTAGCTAGCGGTCGTATTTCATTTCAACCAACATAATCACGAGGCACTAGTCATTTGTCATGTGAAAGCCGCCCAGTGTAGTCAATTGTTGATCTGAACCCAAGCCTTGACAAGCCGGCCTCTACCAGAGTATCTGAATTGAAAGAGGGACAACCGGCAGCCTCCTAATGCGGTGACAAAGCCGTCTGAGGAACTGGTCACTGGTGTGACTCACTTCGCGGCATCCTTTTGGGCATTCTGGGCAGGCTCCCCACTCTTTCTTCCTTTCTATTTCAATTCCGCAGGAAACCAACTTGAATTACTTTTCCTTTCTCAATGAATATTTCATTAGTTCTCTCAGTATTGTGAAATATCGATGCCTCAATTTTGAGGAAAGCCAGTTGAATTTAAACGTGGAAAGAAAGACAAGACGCTATAAGCGGGACATGCAGCTGTGGGGAAATGTTTAGCATTGAGCACACTGCTCACTCCCCAGTAAGTTTTATAAAGCGATAGCGTTGAGCAGAGTGACTCAGAAACCTTCACAGCGGTGTGCTGTGCTATTCTAGGCCTTGAACTCGCGGCGGGGTATACCCTCTGGGGGCTCAGTTGAGTGCAATGAGCTCATGAATTATTTGCCCACACCGCTAGGCGTCCCTCACCTAAAATCCAATTTTCTCTTTTTGCAATGGGTGTTTTTATTTCTCTGGACTAATTCGTTACAATAACAGCAAGCTTTGAGGTGCGCTGGAAACATAGATCTGCCAACCAGTTTATCGAATTGAGGTTTGAATATTCCAATCTCTTTATCGTGGGATATAGATATTACTCGTATCTTGTGCCGTAAGGGAAATATTTGTTTTATGGCTACCTGGAAAATTATCCCCAGCTGCCAATGAAACCTTAAGTTTCCCATGCAATTTTCAATATTGACAATATACGGCACCCGTCTTTATATATTTAAGCGTTTCACATTCAACAAGGATTACCCGACTCAGTCCAGATGGCTTTTCGGTGTCCTATTCGTTTCGAATAGGCCCAGAATTGAGACGCCACTGTCGAATGGCACCGATATATTATTATTAATTTATTAGTCATAAATTTAACTGATTAATTTTTTGCGTCTTTGTTTGACATGCAAGGTTTTTCTTTCAAACACAAATATTCACCTGCCGCTTGCTAATCCAGTGTTTTGGTTTTAAAGTCAAAAAATATTTGTAACAAGCTTCGCTTCAAAATATATTATAGTTTTTTGGGTCAAATGAAAAACAATAAATTGCAAGCTTAGCGAAAACAGACCCACCACATGTTACAGCTGATAAGATAGAACCAGCTTTAAAAAATACCCACCATCTGCCATATTAAGGTAAAAACCCTGCCATTTAAAAGCACTCAGTGTGTCAGTGTGGGCGATTAACTACTGTCTAAGTGGCGCTCCCTACCCCAGCCTCCACACTTGGTCCTTCCCTACACGCGTGTAGGTTTCTGGAACTCTATTCTCGCAAACGCTAACTCTGTCACTTGTCAAAGTGTTCCATTCAGCCAGACAGACAGACTCTGGTCAGTTGAATTAAAATTTTGTCAAGACTTCATATAAGCTAGTCACTATATTGCTATTCCATGCCATACTAGCATTCTCCATCTCATAATTGCCACTTCACCTCAACGACTGATGATGGCCCGAGAGCGTTACGATTATTATACACATTCTGGACCGCAAGCTGTGCGAAGGTTTTCTGCTGCGACATACTGTAGTAAATGCATGCGATGCTAGTAGGATGCTGGAGTCTCTCATTCACGAGCTTACACTGGCATCTGCAGGGAAATATTTACAGTAGTAAAGGGGTCGGTTTCCCCCCCCCCCCCCCTACAGACCTTGCTTAGACCTAGATAAGATTAGAAGTGGTCAAGGATTCTGTCTTTTAGAATCTAGAAACTCCCTCCCCAGTAACCAAGACGTCGGCAAAGTGGTCAAATTCTAAGAAGGTTTATCTAAAAGACGAATATAAACTATAGATTGCTGGAAAAGATTGTTGCTTAGCAATTGGCCGGGGCATTCTGCAGCATCCGTCATCATCTTGAGCATCTGTAAGGCTGGAACAAAAACTAACAAAAAATCAGCAACTTCGAATGACTAATGCCTCGAATTCGACGAAAAAAAGTTGACAAGCCGATATCGGATTTCGCTTCGAGCTTGTTGCAATTTGAAACTGCGCGAGTTTTGTTATATTCCCCCAAACATCTATAAGATATAGCTCTGGCTTCTAGAGATGGGAAGAGGCGAATAATGAAATCGATGTTTGAGCCGTCTTGAGTTGAGGAGAGCAACCCGAGCCTAAGCCTTCCCTTTTTTTCTCCTCCTGTTCTCATCTTTCTTTCGCGTGTGTCTTCTGCCCTGTGTTTTTTCGTATCTTCAATCTGGCGCCTTTAGCGCCGGCTGAATGGCGAGCTGGGGTGACGCAACCGCGAGAAGCGTGGAACCCGTGGCACCTCAGTTTCCGTCTCTGCCTATATTTAATACTTCAATAATCGTTCGCTTGCGTTATACCGTATTCCCCGCGGAGCAGCGGAATATAGCTTGGCAACCGATTCGCTCAGGTGGCTTAACAACAATAGGCCGAATGGGGGAGGTGGGTGGGGGTTAAACGCTTGCGTAAACAGCGGAGGGGCGCCTGGCCACAGGAAGCTAATTAACTGGCTGGGCCTCCGAGACAGGCCCTGAGACACTCACTTTCCAACAATATAGCCATCGGTGCTCAGTAGAATGGAAAACTGTCACGCCTATTGTTACATTTGAGTCCATTATCGCATTTGAATACGCTTCAAGCCATGTCGATACACTATAGACTGATTTGAAAAATGTAAATTGATCGAGATATTCTGTCTACGCGATAGTCTATGTCAAAAGCCGAACCTACTGACTAAAGTATACCCTACCGTCTACAGTTTACTCTACTGTCTACAGTCTACCCTACTGTCTACAGTCTACCCTAAAGTCTACAGTCTACCCTAAAGTCTACAGTCTACCCTACTGTCTACAGTCTACCCTACTATCTACAGTTTACCCTACTGTCTCCACTGTAGGAGAGTGCATAGCAGACACTGCATAGAGTGTAGGGCAGATAATAGAAGGTACGAGTAGATATTCTACCTTCCACTATCTACATTCCTTCATCGAATGTTGAAATTCTAGGCCTCTCCTCGACTGTCTAGCTACTGTCTACACCCTACTCTCTACTGCCTACAATCTACCCTTCCCTAGTTGATTCTGTCTAGTCTATGGTCTTTTATCTACGGTCTACAGTCTATCCTACTGCTGCCTGCAGTTTACTCTCTACTATCTACAATCTACCGTATCGTTGCTTAAGGCTTATAATTCCGCACCACGCTACGCTGCATCTGCAGACTCCTCTCACCTGCATCATCGGCCTGCACAGTCAGCAGGACATCGTCAGCTTGTCCCGGCGCTGCCACGGTAGCCTCGAAGGCGGCCAATCGGCACTGCGGCTGGTTGTCATTCTCGTCCAGCACGTTGACAACAAATTCCGTTGTTGACGTCAGACCGCTTTCCGAATCGGTTGCCACGGCAACCAACAGGTAATGAGTTCGAGTCTCGTAGTCGAGTCGAGCCCTGGTGCGCAGGATGCCCCATCGCGAATCTAGGTCGAACGGTGCCCCGATCGGCATCAACAGGCGGAAGCTGGCGGCCTCTACGGTGGCCAGACGGCCAACCAGACTGCCAGGCGGAGCGCCTTCCGTGATGCTGAAACTCGGCGTAGTTGAGTTTGCGGTCTGGAAGGTCGGTCGTCGACGCCGGCGCTGAGACGACGAGTCGAGAAAACGGACAAGGACCCGGTCAACGTGGCGAAGCGAGTCCGAGACCTCCAGCTGCAGCTGCGGCCGAGACTGGGCGGCATCCGCTGGCGGCCTGGACACCAAAGTCAGGAGGCCTGCAGAAGAGGTGACGGCATTTGCGCTGGTTGCTAGGGAGCGAATTTTCAGTAGATGATCGAATTGATTTTACGACCAGATTGGTCCAATGACCAATATGAACTCATGACCAGATTGGTCCAATAATCAATATGAACTCATGACCATTGGTCCAATGATCAATATGAACTCATGCCCAGATTGAACTAATGATCAAAATGATCCCATCTGACAGAAGGCCTCATAGTGCAAAAATGGTATTTTAATACGGCTAAACTAGTAATGTAGGTTGAATCGCACCAGACCAACGGGTTTACTCAGCTCTCAAAAATAGAGAAGCAGATGGGCAGGGCTCAACACTTATTGACAGCAGCAAAGAGTGCATATCCCCAAAGAGTGTTATGCCAGTTTTGCTCGCTTCCGTTCTCTCTCGCCTCCTCTCCTCGGGTTTGGGGGGATGCTGCAAAGGGGAAGATTCCAAGTTTCAGAGTAGAAAGCGTCGCGGATGCAAAACTGTGCGCCACTACCCTCTGGTCCTGAAAAACACTGCATCCGGGAGGACTCCGGCGCAGGCTGCACAATGGAGAATGGAGCCGCGGGGCCATTCAAGTGTAGTAACGAAAAAAGTTACCCCATCTGCACCAAATAATGAGGAACCGGGAGCTATGGAAGTGGGCGGAGTCGCCAACACTCCAGTCTCTAACTACCCCCCGTCTCCCTCCCTACCCTCCCAAGTCCTAAGCTCTTCTCCACACAAGAGAGGAGCTGCGGGTGTGAGGGGGTGGGCATTGTTCCTGCGCCGCTTTTAGTTAAGCCCATAGTGAGTAGAAAACTTTGCCAAACAAGAACTTGCGTATTAAAACGGCCTGGCCTGGGTTTAGGTTAGGGCTAGGCCTCTGTTTAAGAGACAGAACAGGGACGGAGTGGTGTGGAGGCGTGACATCTGGGAGGGGCTGGCTGAGAGAGGAAACAAAACTGTTTTTTTCATATTTTTTGCTCTGCTTTTTTCACCCCGGCTGCGAGCTGGTATTTCTCAACTTATTGTGGAACTATTATTCAATGTAGAATTTCACGAGGCTCTGTCGCGTGTCGAGAGGTCAAGAGGGGGTCTGTGCGGGATAAGGCCATCGGTACTGGAAACTATCAAGCTTTATACTCGATTTTTTAAAACAACCATTTCAATGCCGTTTTGCTGGTTTTCAACGCGAGTAGAAATATAAGCGCGCATTTAGAATACGTTTAAGCCTTCACCGACTCAGGCGCACACTGGCATAAGCGCGCTTTGGGATAGGCACGCAACTCTCTACCGAGGAATACTAGCATAAGCGCGCAAGTCCATACATAAGCGCGCAAGTCCATACATAAGCGCGCAAGTCCATACATAAGCGCGCAAGTCCATACATAAGCGCGCAAGTCCATACATAAGCGCGCAAGTCCATACATAAGCGCGCAAGTCCATACATAAGCGCGCAAGTCCATACATAAGCGCGCAAGTCCATACATAAGCGCGCAAGTCCATACATAAGCGCGCAAGTCCATACATAAGCGCGCAAGTCCATACATAAGCGCGCAAGTCCATACATAAGCGCGCAAGTCCATACATAAGCGCGCAAGTCCATACATAAGCGCGCAAGTCCATATATAAGCGCGCAAGTCCGTACATAAGCGCGCAAGTCCATACAGATAAGAGCGCACACACGGAGACGCACAAGCATTAGCGAAGGATAAAAAATGACAGATTAGATGACCAATTTCTTCTCTCACCTGTCCGCTCCTGCACCGCCACCTCTGGCCAGCTGTCTCCCACAGTGCGCCACTTCAGCGAGTCCTCGTCGTCCGGGTCGCTGGCCGCGGCCTGAGCCAGCGGGATCGGCCAGCTGGAGTCGGCGTCGGCCTCGTCATCTGGCAGCTGCACCTCAAGAGTGCTGGCTGACACAACCGGTGGAGAGTCGTTGACGTCTTTGACGATGATGTACACCTGAAAGGATTAAGTTAAGTGGGCTTGAGAAGCGGCGTGGGATGATGCCAGCTAGACTGGGCTAATGCCAGCTTAGACTGGGCTAATGCCAGCTTAGACTGGGCTGATGCCAGCTTAGGCTGGGCTAATGCCAGCTAGACTGGGCTAATGCCAGCTTTGACTGGGCTGTGGGCTAATGCCAGCTTTGACTGGGCTGTGGGCTAATGCCAGCTTTGACTGGGCTGTGGGCTAATGCCAGCTTTGACTGGGCTGTGGGCTAATGCCAGCTTTGACTAGGCTGTGGGCTAATGCCAGCTTTGACTGGGCTGTGGGCTAATGCCAGCTTTGACTGGGCTGTGGGCTAATGCCAGCTTTGACTGGGCTGTGGGCTAATGCCAGCTTTGACTGGGCTGTGGGCTAATGCCAGCTTTGACTGGGCTAGGGGCTACAATTACAGACTATAATAGGCCTATTGACGTATGGGTCAGGCAGTAATTATTTACTGATTCATAATCTATAAAATCTAGTTGCCAGGCCGGACAATGCAATTGACTTCTCAATCCATAGGTTAGCCACTCAGGCTCCCAAGCTCATCTTCTAAGATCCCCCCTGGCTCTATTCCGACTCCAGCGTCAACCATCGACCAGCAGCTTTTGTCAGCTTCCGGCAGAGCCAGCATCAAACCTTTTGTTGAACCTGAAGTGGAGAAGCCACAGAGAGCCTCCATTTCTCAGATGGTTAATTGTTAGTGTGTATGCTAGTTATTGTCGTCCACCCCAGATCAATGCGTCATCAAGGATCCATTAGAAATTCACCTATACCGGAATCTGGGGTCAACTTTTAGCTTCTGCTTCTCAAAAATTTCTAGTGATATTGCAAGAAATTCTTATCAATATTCGACCAATAAATTAGCCATCACAGATATCGAGGGTATGTCAACAAACACCTATATTAAAATTGATTTATAGCGTCAAAACTAATAAGTTTTTTTAATTGATTGCGTAACTGCGGAGTGTGTCCCCGGCCCTTTTTAGTAGCCTTATCTGAAGCGGTTGAAGCCCCGGCCGGGGATGGCTGACTGACTGACTGAGTAGCATGAGTAAAGGGATAAAAACTACGAGCAGATAATCACCCATCGCTCTCTCATGGGGATCTGCAGGAGGCCGTTAGAAAAACACACAGAGGGAGAGAGAGAGTGAGTGAAATGTTGGACTGAGTTTTACCAGATGCCCGCGTATAGGAACAAGGAAAAGCTTCTTATGCAAAGTGTCCGCGCGGCAAAACGAATTGAAAAATACCATTATGGTTGAGGTCCAAGCCAAAAACAGTAGCTGCTGTGCGTGACGCAACTTCGAGTAGTTGTAGTCAGCTCGGTGGTCAGGCTTCGAGCTCAATAAACTGCTCAGCTCACGCATCGGTACCCCGCTACTCCCCATTCGATCGATGGCTGCTCAAATTTGTGGGGGGGGGGGAGGATCAGAGACCCTTAGCCAATTATTTACTATTCTGCAGAGCGGCTACCACATGGTGGGGAGTTAGAAGGCCACAGAAATACGCTTTTATAAATATTCTGAGGAGAGAATTTCGGTTGGCCAATTATGGAAATTAAAAAAAAGAACGAAAAACTGACTGAACCCAGTTGAAGCCCTTGGCGGCCTCGCGTACTGAGAAACTGTAATCGAAAGGCAAGAAAAGGAACAGGACTGAAGCCAGGAGGGAAAGAGGTCAAAGATTGAACTTCTTCCTCTTTTCATTTCAATTCTCTTCTTTTTTGCCGTGGCTTTTTTGCCCATCTTTAGCATAGGCCAGTAGGCCTGAGCAAGCAAAAATGAGGCACAGTATAAATATAAAAGAGGCGCAGGGGGGTGATGCAACAGTGTGGCTTAGGTGGCGGCATCTGCAGAGACAGAAGCTGTATAGGGAGTGACTACTCGGCACAGGAGAATTGCGAATCAAAGAGCTCCTGACTCGGGGGGGGGGGGGCGCCCTCAAAGTTGCAAGGATCATCATTATTGGGCAGCAGCGATTTTGCTGAGATGTCAATAAGGATGCAGATAGCATTGCAGCTTCACGTGCCGTGTATGAGTATGCTGCAGTCTCGTCCCTCCCTCTCTCCTCTCTCCTCTCTTCTCCTCTCTCCTCTCCTCTCTCAATTCTCCTCCCTCCCCTCCCTCTACTCTCTCCTACACTCTCTCTCTCTCCTCCCTCCTCTCTCCTCTCTTCTCCTCTCTCCTCTCCTCTCTCATCTCTCCCCTCCTCTCTCCTCTCTCTCCTCTCTCCTCTCTTCTCTCTCTTCTCTCCTCCTCTCTTCTCTCTCTCTCTCCTCCTCCTCCTCCTCTCTTCTCCCTCCTCTCTCTCTCTTCCTCCTCTCCTCTCTCCTCTCTCCTCTCTCCTCTCTCTCCCTCCCTTCTCTCTCCTCCTCTCCCTCTCTCCTCTCTCCCTCCCTCTCTCTCTCCTCCTCTCTCTCTTCTCTCTCTTCTCCTCCCCCCTGTCTCTCTCTTCATCTCTCCTCTTCCTCTCCTCTCCTCTCTCCCAAGGGAGGCTAGTGAGAGTTTTTGGCGGAAAATGAACACCAGCATCTCTGCAGCGGCATCAGCCTGATGAAGACCTGATGAAGCGTGAATATTAAGCCAGAATGAAAGTTGAATAGCAATTTCAATTCTTGGGGGCTAAAAAGAACTCCAGTCCCTGAGTACACGGCCTCAGTTTCCTCTCTGTCAAATCGGGCTGAATT